>CM031244.1:766732213-766985545 GCA_018340775.1 Taxus wallichiana var. yunnanensis
CCATGAAGCCACAAGATGACATGCCACCTGAGTGAATAGGCTATAAGGAGAGTGTAATTTTTTTTTTACCATGTTAGAAATAAGGGGGGTTAACTATATGGAAATATGATGTTTGTAATAAACAATGTAATAAGGGGGGAGGAATGTTATCATAATGTGTTATTTTGAGGTTTCTTGAGGAAAAGTTATTTGTTTCGTTCATGTAGGTAGATCAATTACCATATTTTGGTAACTTGCATTGTATATATTTGCATTAATAATGAACATTGGATCATTGGATTCCCATTCCACTGAGCAAATCTTTGTATCTATTCATGGTTTATATTGGGTTTGTAGGGATCGTGGCCTCATGACCAAACCTTGGTTTCCTTTGTTCAATTCATCAAAGACTCCTTTAACATCCTTCCTATTTGGGACGAGAATCCACCTTCTGGTCTACCACTGAAGCTTTATAGCAGACTATGCCTTGAAGCCATTGTGTAACACCTTGGTGGATTTTTGTTACAAATAGATGATGATATTACTGAGTTGTTTCATACTACCTATGCTCGATTATCGTGGATTTAGACATCTTACTAGATCTCTAGATAAGATTAACCTTTAAATTGGTGATAGATTATGGACTCAACATCCATACGGACTATGAAAGAATTTCTTTCCGGTGTCTTTATATGCTTATCTACTTAGCCCTTTGATGAAGGATATTAGGCATTAAATATGAAAAAGAGAGGATAATATGAGTGCGGTTAAAAGGATTCTCTCCCTCCCCATATCACTGTTAATGAATATGGTAAGTGAGATGATCATTCCACTTTGGACAAGTGTCTTTTAGGGTGGATAATACCCATGTGATTGAGGATAATTCTACTCGGGATCCCTTTCTTGTCCTCATTTGTTGTTTATCCCATGGAGGAACCTATTGAGATGGCTAAGGGAGACAATTGAACCTACTTTCCCTCCCAAGCCCTTATACATGACCATTAATTCCATTGAGGTTTTCTTCCTTATGACCTGATTTGGTTGAAGATTCCATCATAGAGTATGGACATTTGTTGTCCAAACACTGAAAATAACTTCTTATAAGTTATGCAAAAACCCTTCTAGAATGACCATCAGATCTCATACATTAGGTGGATTTCCTTTCTTAGGCTCTCTTTCTATTGTTTGGTTATTCCTCTCATGTGGATTTTTGTTGTTGAGCGGTAGTCATGCTTCTTCTTTTTTGTTGTACTTGCTTAGAAATTTTATCTCTTTTCGACTCTTCTATTGTCATTTCTATATATAGGCATTGATCTATTCTTGTTTTTACGAGGGTAGGGTCCCAGTCATAAAACCTTTTATCCTTAATTAAAAAATTGTAGCATAGAATTGGTTTAGCAAGCCCTTCCCAAATATTCTATAAAAATGGTTATTAAAGGGAAAAAAAGTGACCCTAAAACATTTAAATCTTGGAGAGATAAATGTAGGGAAACATAAATGAGTGGATTATTACTAAGATGAAAATACATAAATATAAGTAAACCCAAGATCTAAAAACTAGAACCTTTAAAAATACAAAAAGGATTGAGATAATCAACATGTAAGACCTATGAGACAAGAAAAATTAATGTATCTTGTATCCCACCTTGACATTATGTCATTGAATTGTAAATCATTCTTGGAGAAATTATCCATGAAACATAATATATAGTATAAGAAACAACATCAATCAAATAAACCATTTTTATTTAATTAACGACCTCAAAAGATCATATATCTCCAAAGATGCCCACAGGTGGAAATTATTTTCCACCACGACTACTACCTAAAAACAAAGTAATCTATTTTCCAAATCTCTTGTTACCTCCTTGAATCCTAAAAATTAAACACTAATCAAATTTGTGAGAGATATGTGTCACGAAAAGAAAGCTGTTAAAGAAAGTCCTCTAACAAAGCTGAAATTATGTATGAGAATAAATAGATTATTATTTTCGATAAACCCTCAAGAATACATTATGACCATGTTTTTCATCAATTCTAGATCTTTTGGTTTCTTTTCCACACCACACGGAGTCAGATTTCATGCTTTTATTCTATTAATTGTCGGAAATCCTAGAATCTATGAAATTTTCACAGGCGTATTCGCAATCAAATTTAGGTACCCTCGACTTTCGTTGATTTCACATCTATTTTTAAGGTTAAGTAAATGACAAAAATAAGTGTCTACCCAAATTTGAAAGTAAAAGGAGGCACTCATGCAAATGGTTTAAATGCACGAGGGATATGATTGGGCTATCATGTAGAAATACGTGCAATTCCACACCATGCGGGTCATATTTCATGCTTGTGTTATACATTTCCTCCCTCTGTATTCAAATTTTATTGATGAATTTATAAATAGCAAAGTCATTGAATACAAATAAACATAATTTATGGAGAGAAGAGACAATGTCCAACCTTGAGCCAAACAAATGTAGTTCTTGGCATAAAACAAGCCAAACTTTTTGCATAGTGAGGAATAAAGGCTCTGACCAATAGAATTGAAGCAAAAGGAAAAATTCACTATGAAACTTTAGCAAAATGTTTTGAAAATACTTGTGGAATTATTTAATTAGATTTTGTCAAAGTGAGTCTTTGATTCTCTACGAACTATATAACTCTCTTCGGAAATATAAGATGTATACCCGCTACATGATATTTGCTTTACACAAGATGTGTACCCGTAAATACAGTGAGTTTACCAACCCTAATCTAACTATTTTTTTTTTCTCCCCATGTTGGGCATCGTCATTTCCCATGATGGAGATGGCATTCCTCATGGGGTGGAGGGACTTTACATAGAGATGGGAGTAAAATTTTACTTATTACAGGAGCCCATTTTTCCATTGTTTTGTAGGAGGCTTGGGCTGCCTTGTCAAGACCAACTCTGGAGGGTTTCGATGGGGAGTGAGACACCCTTAACCTAGATATTTCTCAATGCAATAGACCTATCTCCTATAGATGCGGAAGTTTGATTCGGGGTAAAGATCGGACTTCACTTGTGAAATCTGCCTCTCCTCTTCACACCAAAGAGATGGAGTACAAAAACCTCATTTTCAAAAGTGCTTAGAAGGAAAAAATGAATGCATCTAGTGGAAACAAAGGTTTTATGGATGCAAGTTGAAGGAGGCAGATCTTTGAAATTATCATTGAAGACTCTAGTGCTTAAGATAGAGGAGGATCACTGCTACAAAAGGTTCTTAATGAGGAGGTAATTCTCTCTCAAGCTTGGCTTGATTTACATATCTCACAGATCTTTCCTAATCTATGTCAACTTCATGACTAGATTTCCTGAAACGATTGAGGGAAAAGATTAATGGTAAGATTGATATGTATCCTATTATACAAAGACTTAGTTTATTACTTTCTTTAAAACACCTAAAGAAAGGAATTTCACTCATGATTTAATAATGGGTTAGAGGTGAACATGGGCTCATGTTAGAGCTATAGTATCTTATCTTTTGATCCTCTAAATACTCCTTAGATACATACCATGTTTAGGTCCGAATACTAGGACTCAGTTTACTACTCTGGAACAAATCTTTCCATATTAGTATAGGAGATACTTTAGGATCATTTGAAAAATCGAGATGATAAAACCTATGACTAAATCCATACAACTTATGATAGAATCTTTGTAGATCTTGAAAACTCACAAGACCTTACAACAAAAATTAGTTTGAAATGGTGAAAGAAACAAGTCTGCAAAGGATCGAGTATGAGGGTTTACCCTTCGGATGTGTTAGGTTGTGGAGCTTTGTTTTCATGTGTGAAAGTGTTGAAGATTGTATACTAAAGTCTTGTACACTTTTCATGTATCCTCGTCAGGGTTCGGAATTGGGGGCGGTAGCCCTGTAAGGGGTTTAGGGCATAGCCCCGAAAAAAAAAAATTAGCGTAAATGTTTTGGCCTTGAAAAATTGCACCGAAATATCGGAAACGTGCTTTTCTCATATGGGTGAGTTTTTGACCATAGGTTTATGGGACGGGTTTTGCCCATGGTTTTGATACCCATGGTTTTGTAAAACTGCTTAGCAATTGCTATTTATATGGTTTTATGCATATGATAGAAAGCATGAAGAACATTGTAGATGTGCTTTGAATTTTTGTGAATTCTATAGAGTTTGTTGAGCATAGCTCCAAACGGATTTGGGTATTTATTGAGAGAGCGGTGGCTTGTAATAAAATCGAGCAAGTGATTCTTGGTGGACGTAGCCCAAATTGGGTGAACCACGTTAAATACTCTCTTTGTGTTGTGTTATTTTATTACAATTTTATTTTAGATTTGTAATAATTTCTGCATATTAGTTTCTCTTTATTGTGATTACATGAGGATTATTCGCATATTTTATCTCTTATTTCCTAACAATTGGTATGAGCCTAGTTTGGTTTGCTTGAAGTGTTGAATCACGAGGAAAGTTTTTAGCTTGAGTGGGAGCTATGGCAAATGATGGAAGATCTAGGGTTGATAAATTCAATGGGTAGAATTTCATTCTTTGGAAGATGCGAGATGGAAGATTACCTTTATCGGAAGGATCTTTATACTCCATTTATCGAGAAGGTGAACAAACCCTCGAGTATGACATAGATGTGGAATGGGATTTGTTGGATCGGAAGGCACTTGGAAATCCAGTTGTGTCTTGCATCTTTGGTATTATTTAATGTTTGAAGGAAAATACTACAAAAAGATCTATGGATGCATTAGGAAGTTGTATGAAAAACCCTTTGCCTCTAATAAGATATTTTTAATGAAAAAGTTGTTTAATATGAAGATGTACGAGAATAGTTTAGTAGCGAGATCATTTAAATGATTTTAATACTGATTGTGAATATGCTAGCTTTAGATTATAATAGAATTTGATGAAGAAGTTAGGGGTTTATTATTACTGTGCTCTTTACTTGAGAGTTGGAATAGCCAGTAATGGCGGTAAGTAACTCGGTTCTAGCTAACTCAAAGTTGAAGTTTGAGGATGTTGTAGGGGTGATTCTAAGCGAGAAATGCGAAGAAAAAGCTCAGGGAATCTTCTACTTCGGGAATGCTTTGATAGTGGAAACTAGAGGAGACAGAAGAATAGAGGAACCATGGAAAATCAAAAGATCGGGCAAGGTCAAAATCCAAAACAAGATTGTATCTTTGGAATTTTGGAAAGCTTGGGCATGATAAGAAGAATTTGTTGAGGAGCTTTGGGATAAGAAGAAACAACAAGAAGAAAACAAGGAGGCAAATGTGGCAATGGGTAATGTATGTCAGGATGCTTTGATTCTTTCTTTGCACAATATTACTGAATCTTGGGTTTTAGATTCGGGGCTTCTTTCCATGCTTCTCCACATAGGCATTATTTTGTTGATTATGTTCAGGAGATTTTGGGCATGTTTTCTTGGTGATGATGAGCCTTGCGGCATAGTTGGAAAAGGTTTGTTCGAGTTAAGATGCAAAATGGGAATACTTGGCTATTGAAGGATGTCAGACATGTGCCTACATTAAGATGAAATTTGATATCCGTAGGGGCGGTTGGGAAGTGATGGTTGTCTTGTGATATTTACTGACAAACTCTTGGAAGGTTACCAAGGGTGCTCTTGTGGTGGCAAAGAGGTAAGAAGGTTGGAACCTTGTATTTAACCACTTATAGCACTAATGTTTGTAATCTTGTGGCTTGAAGTAGATACAACATTGTGGCACTATAGGCTCGTCATATGAGCCATAAGGGCATGGATATCATAAAGAAGGATTTTCCCGGATATACGAAAAGAGTTTGGAGTTCTGTGAGGACTGCATATGGGAAACAGAAGTGAGTAAGGTTTCTCAAGGTTGGACCTATAAAGAAAGAGAGTAAGTTAGAGTTGGTGCATTCTGATGTGTGGGGGCCGGCTCAGGTATCATCTCTTAGGGTTCAAGTTATTATGTTACTTTTATTGATGATGCAACAAGGAAAGTTTGGGTTTATTGTATTAGAAACAAATATGATGTATTTGACACTTTTGTTAAATGGAAAGCCTTGGTAGAGAATGAAACAAGTCTTAAGCTAAAATGTCTTAGGTCAGATAATGGAGGGAGTATTGCAGTAATGAATTTGATGATTACTATTCTAAGAATGGAATCCATAGGCAAAATATAGTTCCATGAACTCCATAGTAGAATGGGGTGTCAGAAAGGATGAACAGAACAATAATGGAACATGTTAGGAGCATGAGGTTACATGTAGGACTTCCTCTTTCTTTTTGGGCAGAAGCGGTGAGCACAACTTGTGTACTTGATAAATAGAGGACCCTCAAGTGCCTTGGATGGAGGCATACATGAGGAGGCTTGGTATGGTAAGAAAGTTGATTATTCATTTCTTAGAGTCTTTGGATGTGAGGTGTTTGTTCATATAGAAAAGGATGATAGGACTAAGCTAGAGGCTAAATCAGAAAAATGTACTTTCATTGGTTATGGTGGTGATGACTTTGGATATAAATGTTGGAGTATTAAGGACAAGAAAATCATTCGATCTAGGGATGTGGTCTTTAATGAGAAAGTCATGTATAAACGTTTATAGGAAAATAGGAAGAATCCAAGAAAGAATATGTAGCGGTAGAGGATCTTCCAGGATGGGAAAGTGACACATGAATCAGTTCAGGAACCCCCTCAATAGGAACCCCAAACTCCTATATTGAGGAGGTCTTCTAGGGTAAGAAGAGAACCTAAACATTTTTCTCCTTCTCTTTATTATTTATTACTCACTGATAGTGGAGAACAGAGAGCTTTGATGAAGCAATGCGGGTAGATGCCAGGAAGAAGTGGGAGCAAGCCATGGATGAGGAGCATCAGGATCTCATGGAGAACCAGACATGGGATTTGGTGAAGCTACCTAAAGGAAAAAGAGCATTACTGAGAACAAGTGGGTGTTCAAAGTTAAAGATGAAGAAGGAGGAAAGAAAAGATATAAGGCCGGTTGGTGGTCAAGGGTTTGCACGAAAAAGGTATAGATTTTGATGAGATTTTTTCTCTTGTAGTAAAAATGACTTCTATTAGAACTGTTCTAGGAATAGTTACAGTAGAAGAATTGCACTTAGAACAACTTGATGTAAAGACTACATTTCTCCATGGTGATTTGGAGGAGGAACTATATATGTAGCAACCAGAGGGCTATGAGGTCAAAGGTAAAGAGGAGATGGTGTGCAAACTAAAGAAGAGCTTGTATGGCTTGAAACAAGCTCCACGTCAATGGTATAAGAAATTTGATAGCTTCATGATGGAGCAAGGTTATATTAGATGTCATTCTGACCATTGCGTGTATACAAAAGAAATTTGAGGATGGCGAGTTATATTATCCTTTGTTTGTATGTGGATGACATGTTGGTTGCGAGGTAAAAACATGCGGGAAATAAAAGTACTCAAGAAGCTAAGTGAATCCTTTCTTTATGAAGGATTTGGGGGCAGCCAAACAAATCCTTGGTATGAGGATATCTAGGGATAGGAAGGAATGGAAGTTGACTTTATCTCGGGAAGAGTACATTAAGAAAGTCTTGGAGAGGTTTAATATACGGGATGCTAAACCGGTTAGGACTCCTTTGTTAAAGCCATTTCAAGTTATCAAAGGAGCGTGTCCCAAGACGAGAGGGGGAGAGAAACCAAATGTCCAAGGTACCTTACTCATCGAGTAGTTGGCGAGTTTGATGTATGTTACATGTGTGCACTAGGCACGATATTGCCATGCAATGGGAGGCGTGAGTAGATTTATGAGTGATCCAGTAAATCATTGCAAGTAGTAAAGTGGATCCTTTGGTATTTGAGAGGGACCATGGGGATAGTTTTGTGCTACAGTGGATCGGACACCACTTTGTGTGGTTATGTAGATTCAGATATGGCTGGAGATGTAGATAGTAGGAGGAGCATGACAGGTTATATTTACACTGATAGGTGGGACAACGATGAGCTGATTTCACGACTACGAAGTTGGTGGCTTTGTCGAACCACGAAGGTTGAGTATGTTGCTACCACAGAGGAAAGCAAAGAGATGATTTGGCTACAAAAATTTCTTGAGGATTTGGGGCATAAGGAGGAGAAAATGTAAGCTACATAGTGATAGTCAGTGTTATACACCTAGCTAAGAACTCTACTTTCCACTCTAGGACAAAGCATATACAGATTAGGTACCATTTCATCAGGACAACTTTGGAGGAAGAGAAGTTGAAGTTGAAGAAAATTCATACCGGTCAGAATCCTGTAGACATGATGACCAAGGTGGTCACAGGAAAAACTAAAGTTGTGTTAAGCTTTGGTTGGTCTTCACGAAAACTAGTGAAGGTTTGAGAAGCTTGCTTAAAGGAAAACTAGTCTCCAGTGGGAGATTGTTAGGTTGTGGAGCTACTTTCATGTGTGAAAGTGTTGAAGATTGTACACTAAAGTCTTGTACACTTTTCATGTATCCTCGTTGGGGTTTGGGGCAGGGGTTGGGCCCCGAGTGGGGAGTGCAGGTCATGCGGCCCCAAAAAAAAAAATTTTAGGCGTAAATTTTTGGCCTCAAAAATTACACCCAAAATATCGGGAAACATGCTTTTCTCATATGGGTGAGTTTTTTGACCCATAGGTTTATGGGATGGGTTTTGCCCATGGTTTTGATACCCACGGTTTTCTAAAACTACTTAAGCGGTTGTCTATTTATATGGTTTTATGCATATGATAGAAAGCATGAAGAACATTGCGGATGTGCTTTGAATTCGGGTGTGAATTACTGTAGTTTGTTGAGTATAGCTCCAAATGGATCTTGGTATTGTATTGAGAGAGTGGTGGCTTGTAATAAAAGCGAGCAAGTGATTCTTGGTGGACGTAGCCCAAATTGGGTGAACCACGGTAAATACCTTGTCTCTTTGTGTTGTGTTATTTTATTCTTCAATTTTATTTAGATCTATAATAATTTCTGCATATTAGTTTCTATTGTTGCGATTCGTGAGGGATTATTACTATATTTTATCTCTTATTTTAAACAAGATTTTGGAGGTGATTTTAAATGTAGCATCTTTCGATTGACTATGAGTACTCTAGATGTAAGAAAAACTAAAAAACAATGTGGTGGAAGGACTCCTTCTAGAACATCTCATAGTCAACTTCAGTTTGTTTGAGGAATCATCGATCCCTTGAGGGTAGATACTCTCCTACCAATGAAGAACATTAATGTTGAGTTGTGGAGCTAAATTGCTTCACAAATAACATGATTTACAAACTTGCAGGTTTACACATAACCAACATCGGTTGGCTAATTGATCTTGGCTGGTCACTTGGGAGAAACCATCATCGCTTACCTATGCATTAATATTTTTTATTTTAAACGTGGGATTAGATATGACCCTTGGTTATAAAGGTTATCAGATGGTTGTAAATGCATAGCTAAGTTTCCCTAATGTTTGGATATGTTTATAAGATAGAAAACTAGGGTTAGAAGGTGAGAATATTGATTATTGTAAGAAGGAATTAATAGAGAGAGAAAAAAGAAAACCTTTTAAGGAAAATATTGTACATATATGAGAGGTGTGGAAAATTGCAAATCTTCATTATATTTCCTCTATAAATTAAAGAATAGTAGATTGGCTATTTCTTGGTAGACGTAGCCCACACTAGGTAAACCACGTTATATCTTGTGTATTTTTCTTAAGTATAATTTATGTGTTTATTTCTTTCATGCTTCAATTATATATTGATATGTTCACAAAATTGGTGTGTATCTATCCCCAACAACTAGTATCAAATTTATTTGAGGGTTTTGTGTGTTGACATATTTACTCATAGAGGGATTTCTAATTGAGTGGGAGCACAACAATGGAAAAAGATAATAAATACAAAGTGGAGAAATTTGAAAGCCATAATTATAAATTATGGAAGATGCAGTGGAAGATTAATTGTATCGAAATATTTATATTTACTTGTTGGATGTAAGTGTGAAGCCTACATAGATGATGATGAAGAATGGAAGATTATTGACAAAAGTATTGGGGATCTATGAGATTGATCTGACAACATATGTTGCCTCGAATATTACTAAAGCAACAACCATGGTATATTTGATGAAATATTCAACTAATTTATATGAAAAACCAAGTGCTTCAAATAAATTTTATTTGATGAAGAAATTATTTAATTCTAAAATGCAAGAAGATGATCTCTATCAAACCATTTGAATGATGTTCATTCATTATAAATCAATTAAAATAAGTAAATATTCTATTATTGATGATGAAGTGAAAACACTTTTATTCCTATGCTCTTTTCTAGATAGTTGGGATAAATTTGTAATGGAATTTAGTAATACAACATACCTGCTATTAATATTTTAAAGTTTGATGATGTGATTAGTATGATCTGAATGAAGAAATACACATGAAAAGTATAGGAGATTCATCATCTAGAAATGATTTGAATGTAAAAATCATGAGAAGGTAGAAGGATAGATCCAAGAGCAATAAAAATGAGAAATAAAAATATAAGAATGACAGATCTAAATATAGAGGTAGAGGAATAACTTGCTAGAATTGTGGAAAGAAATGACACACAAAGAAGGATTTTTGGTTCAAGGAAAAAAAAGAGAGATATATTAGAAAAAGGTAAAGAGGAAAATGTTGCAATGAGGTAATACAAGATTCCATTATTATCTCCTTGGATAATAAGATAGAATCTTGGGTTTTAGATTCAGGAGCTTATTTCCATGCTACCCCTAATAAGGTTATTTTGAGAAATTATGTCTATGGTAATTTTGGGCATGATTATTTAGAAGATGATGAATCATGCAATATTATTAGTAAAGAGGAAGTTAATATAAAATTTTAGAATGGAAATACATGAATATTCAAACATATGAGGCATGTGCCAAGCCATCGGAGAAATCTAATTTTTGCGGGACAATAAGGTGAAGTTAGGTTGTATGGTTACATTCACAACCAACTCTTGGAAAGTTACTAAGTGATCTATAAACTTCTTCTTTGGAACTCTACAAATCACACAACTATGTTGTTCTACTTTCAAATTTGGATAGTGATAGATTTTCTTGAAAAATTAGAATTTCATGATTGATTATGTAGTGTTAGAGAAAGGAAATTGCAGAGTAGGAAAGAATTCAAAACTTCAAAACAATTTTATCCAGAGAAACCTCCAAGGAGGAAAACTGACTAGGAAGGGAAACTTTCTTTTTCCCACTTTTATTGGTCTAATATAGATAATTATAGATTAAAATAAGTATGAAAAGAAGTAAAAATGTAAACCTTCTCTCCAATTACTTGATTGCTTTGTTTCTACACCTTTCTCCTACAATTCCATTCCAGCACTGAAGATATTGCTCATTGCTCTCATTAAACTCTACTTCTTGATCTCTTTGGATCTTTGAATGCCCATTCTCTTGCTCCTTTCATGAATTTATAGGCCTTCCCATGTCCTCCCATGCATTGGAGGATGTGAAAGGGCATGGAAGGGAAGAGACATGGTTAGAGGCTTCAAATTCACGTCCATTCACATTCCATTCTTTTTTTTTGAAAGTGTTGGCAGGTAAAAGTCTTAGGACCACCACCATGAGTAGGATGGCACTTTCAGGACCACCACCCTACCACCTCCACCCTAGCAGGCGGTAGTTTCCAAATTTCCACTCTGCACAGAGTGGTGGTTCCTTCCAAAACCTCTGTTTACCTCATTTTATTCACTTTTCTTGTTTCTCCTTCTTAGTGCTGATGGAACTGATGAAGTGGTGTGTTTTCCTAGATCCCTATGGATCATACCTCCCCTACTTAGGAGGATTTTGGTCCCACAAAAGCTTAGTGGGGGAGTGGTAGAGGAATCAACTCCCTCTCGTGCTCATTCAAGTACCACTGGGTCTTCCTTGGTGTCTTCTCTCATCTAACCTGCCTAGACTCATGTGGATCTCTAGGTTTTTCTCTAGTGTTACATCCTCCTTTGAGTTACCTTGAGTACAATCCTCTTTGGAAGGTAACTTTTGTATCTTTCCTTCTTTTTCATGCATAGATGGCGTTAGTGGATGCAAGCTCTTGCAACTTGTTATCACGTGCATCTACATGAAGTATGGCCTGAAGGTTTCTTCTCCAACCTGCTCAAGTATGGCGAAGGTCCCATACTATAGTGGTTTAGGCCTTTCTTGTCTTTACCTCTTGAGATGTATTTGATAAATCCTCTCTAAGTACGTTATTGCTATAGTCACCACCATTCCTTGTATCTCCTCTTCTTCTTGCTGCCCCACGGTTAGGTCCAGTGAATCCATAGGTAGATATGGTGATTGCATAGTAGAAGTTTGTTTTGATCCTTGAATGAGTAGTTCTATGGTGGATTCTTCTGTAAAAACTGACAAGTGCTATCCAAATTCTCCATCCTTTGGTCAAAATTATCTGTGATGTCACATCCATTTTTCTTTTCTTCCAACGAGAGAAAAAAAAACTGTTGATTTTCCTTAATAAGTCTTGGTGCATTATTGGCACTTACCATAGCCTTCTTTGATTTTCTTTGGTGTTCCTAGATGTTAAAACTAACTTTTTCCTTCACCCATCTGTACTATTTCTTCCTCCTTGTGAGTACAACATCCCTGGCATACAAGTAAGGACTTCTGAAGACAGCGTCAAATGCATCAAGTCTATATATTGGGTATTTATCCAAAACTGAAACTTACACTTCCTTGTAATTTGTATTTCTACACCTTCTTCACCCATCCCAATGGGTATGGATGTGGATGCAAGTAAGTCTCTATACCAAGTTTTTCTACAACCGCATCGAAATAAAATTTGAATGAGAACTAGAATCTACTAAAGTGTTTACCTTAGTCTTCCTTATTTGGATTTTGATTTGAAATATCTTACGCATCTCTTCTTCTTCTTTCCCCATACATGTTAGTGCCCATGCATCCTAGCCTCTCATTTACATCTAAATCATCCTCAATCGCCACCTCTTTTTTTGTCTTCACACGGTGACCATGGATTTCTTGAATCCTTGGTTTGGTGCTTTGGGTGGAAGTCCGGATGGAACTTCCAACATGTGGCGTAAGTATGTCCATTTACATCACAATTCTTACAGAAATTCTTAGGATCTTTACAAGTATAAAAGTAGTAGCAAGCATGTTTACCTTTCCATTTACCTTTGATACTTTTTTCCCTTGTTGTTTTCCATGTTGTTCTATTGACTTCTCTCCATTTGGCTCTATTTCTCCTTGCTTCTTCTCATCATCAATGTAGTATGATTGTACACAAGATTCATTAAGATCCTTGGGCTTCATGGAGATTACCTTCCTCTAAAGGTGAGTGTGAATTCCTCCCAAATACTTGGTCAAAATGTCCTCATCCTCTAAGTCCCTATTAAGAAACATGGCTTGTCTCAAAATTCCGTAGTGTAGTCTTGCATGCTTTGACCGTTTCCCTGTCTAAAGTACTTCCACTTAATCATCATGTCATTCTTATGGCCAATAGGATAGAACTTAGCTCTAATCAATTCTTTAAAACCTTTCCAAGTACTAACAATAGGACGTTTCTTCTTCTCACAAGTGGCTAGATGGGTTTCCCACCAAACTAGAGCATGACCTTCCATTTTGAGACATGCAAAGGTGATCCTTTGTGCCTCAGTGACATTATGCACACTAAAGTAGACTTCCAACTATTTTATCCATTTATCCAATAATTCTACATCTACTTTTCCTTCAAAATTCTTTATTTCCACTTTCGTTTCAACTTTAAAAGGTGTATGTGTAGATTTTACCTTCTCACTTACAATTGGTGTCTCTTCAATGCTCTTCCCATTCTTCCTCTTCGTGGATCTTTTTGATACCAAATTTTTCGGCTAGTGCTCGAACCATCAAGTCCATGGAATCTTGCTTAATGAAGCCATCTTTTGTAGATCTGAAATCTCTTCTTGTTTTCTATGCAATCTATCCATCATGGTCTCTAGCATCTCGACTTTACGGACCAAGTTCTCTTCCTCCATTTGAGCTCGAACTCTCTATTTCCACTTCTTCATAGAAATATCTAGATCACAACGTAAATATTATTCACCTTTAGACCATGACATTTTCATATAAAATCACAAGAAATATTTGAATACCATATAATCAGTTCTGATACCAAAATGATCTATAAAATTCTACTTTGGAAATCTATGAATCACACAACTATGTTTTTCTACTTTCAACTTTGGAAAATGATAGATTTTCTTGAAAAATTAGAGCTTCGGGACTTATTATCTAGTGCTAGAGAAAGGAAATTGTAGAGTAGGAAAGAATTCAAAACTTCAACACCAACAATTTTATCCCTGGAAACCTCTAAGGAGAAAAACTAGTCAGAAAGGGTAACTTCTCTTTCTTCCCACTTTTATTATTCTAACATAGACAATTAAAATTACATTAAGTATCAAAAGAAGCAACAAAGTAAACCTTCTCTTTAATTACTTGATTCTTTGTTTCTACACCTTGCTCTATAATTCCATTCCAACATTTGAAGATATTACTCACTACTCTCTCATTAAAATCTTCTTCTCGATCTCTCTTGATATTCAAATGCACATTCTCTTGCTCCTTTCCTACATTTATATGCCTTCCCATGTCCTTATATGCACTGGAGGATGTGAAAGGGCATGGAAGGGAAGAGACGTTGGGCCCTTCAAATTCGCATCCATTCGTGTTCCATTATCCTTTTCTATTTGAAAGTGACATGACCACCACCACGAGAAGTCCGATGGTCTCGGGATAACCTCCCTAGCTAGTGGTAGTTTTAGGACCATCAACCACTTACAAGAGGGTAGCGATTCTAAAACCGATGCTACACAAAGTGGTGGTTCCTTCTAGAACCTTCTGTTTACCTCATTTTATTCACTTTTCTTGTTTTTCCTTCTTGGTACTAATGAAATTGATGAAATGGTGGGTTTTCTTGGATCCCTATGGATCACCAATGGGGATCTTATTGTAGCAAGAGGCAATAAGGTAGGAACATTATATTTTTCTATCTATATTACTGATTTATTTTATATTCTATCTACTTCAGATTCAAATACAAGCATGTGGCATAATCAACATGGCCATATGAGTAAGAATAAATGCAGATCTTAAAGGAAAAGGGTAAGTTATTAGATTTGAAACATGTAGATCTTGATTTATGTGAGCATTGCATATTTGTAAAGCAAAAGAATGTGACATTTCTTAAATTTGGGGCAACAAAGAAGGAGCAGAAATTGGAACTTGTGCACTCAGATGTGTGGGGACCAACCTAGGAAGATTCTCACGGAGGATCTCAATACTATGTAACTTTAATTGATGATGCCAAAATAAAGGTACGAGTTTATTGTATAAAAGCGTAAAATATGATGTTTTTGATACTTTTAAAAGATGGGAATCACTTGTGGAAAAGGAATCCAATTTAAAGATAAAATGCATTAGATCTGACAATGGTGGTGAGTATTGCATCAAGTTTTCAATTATTACTATTTAGTGAATGGATTACATAGAGAAAGAATGGTTCCTAGAATACCACAAGAGAATGATGTGGTTGAAATAAGGAATATGATTATCATGGAACGTACTAGAAGCATGATAATACATGATGGATTACCCTTATAGTTTTGGGAAAAATCAATAGATACAACAATATATTTAATCAATTGTGGGCCTTCAAGTGTAGTGCATGGTGGATAACCAAAATAATCTTGACTGGAAAAGAGGTAGATATTTTTTTCTTAGAGTATTTGGTTTAGAAGATTTTGTGGATATTGATAAATAAAATAGGAGGATTTAGATGCTAAATCTAAAGATGCACTTTTATTGGTCATGGATATGGTGATTTTGAATTCCATTTTTGGGATTTAGATGATTCTAAGATTGTTAGGAGTCGTGATATTGAATGGTATCAAAAGAGAATGTATAGGGATAAAAATTTTGTTCCGAAGGATAAACCAATAGAAGATTTTGTGAAATAAAAATGCATTCTCGGATTTAAAATTGACACCTACAAGCATCGGTGTCGGTGAGGGTAACCAGTGTCAGCAGACACAAGACCGATGTTAGCATCAAGAACCAATGTTAGAAGTAGAAGATTAGGACCGAAGTCGGTCTCCTGGACTGATGTCGGCTAAAAATGTTTAGCATTAGTCACCACAAATATTGATACAAATGTACAAAATGTACAAAATGAGCCTTAGGCACCCCAAATTTATGGGAGAAGATCACAATGGGTAAGCAAACCTCCACAAATATTTACACCTTCCTTATTGTATCTATTATTGACTTACAGTGGTGAGCCCAAAATTTAATGAATAAGCAATGTAGGTAGATACACACAAAAAGTGGGAGCATGACATGGATGAGGAGATGGACTCCTTGGAATAAAACTAACATGGGATTTCATTAAATTTCCAGTAGGTAAAGAGAACATTGCGAGAACAAATGGGTTTATAGGATCAAGGAAGAAGAGGGTGGACATAAAAGATACAAGGTAAGGCTTGTGGTAAAAGGGTTTGCACAAAGAGTAAGTATTGATTTTGGTGAGATATTTTCTCTTGTAGTAAAAATGACTTATATTCGTACAATTTTGAGTTTAGTTATAATAGAAGATTTGGACTTAGAACAACCGATGTTAAGACAAATTTCCTTCACGGTGATTTGGAGGAAGAGATATATATGCACCAACCACTTGGTTATGAAGTCAAGGCTAAGGATAAAATTGTGTGCGAGTTGAAAAAGAACTTGTATGCTCAAACAAGCTCCAAGGAAATGATATATGAGCTTTTATAGTTTTATGCATGAGCATAGTTATATGAGATGTGAATCGATCATTGTGCTTATTTCAAGAAGCTTAAAATTGGAAGCTATATTATTTTTTTATTTTATGTAGATGATATGCTTATTGCAGGATCTAGTATAGAGGACATTGTTCACTTAAAGAAAAGTTAGGTCATACATTTTTAATGAAGGATTTAGAGCTGCAAAGAAAATCCTTGGCATGTAAACTTTTAGAGATAAAAAGAATAAGAAATTGTAATTGTATTAGGGGAACATTATATTAATAAGGTGTTGGAGAGGTTTAAAATGAAGAATTTAAAACCTGTAACTACTCCTATGGATGGACACTTTAAATTGAGAAAATATCAATGTCCTACATCATACGAGGAGGTTGATTACACTATATGAGTTCCATATGCTTCAAAATTGGAAGCCTAATGTATGTTATGGTATGTACCATACAAGACATTTCAACAAGAAGTGGGAGTTGTGATCGGATTTATGGCCAATCTAGGTAAAGAGCATTAGAAAGAAGTCTAATGGATACTAAGATATTTGAGGACATCCAACATGCATATATGTTATGGAGGTTCAAATACTTCTTTACTTCAAATTTTGAAATTTTTATGGTAGGAGAAGCACCACTAGATATGTATTCATAATAGGTGACACGAAAATTAGCTTGATTTCGAGATTACACATGGTTGTTTCCTTGTCTAATATAGAGGCCAAATATTTTGTAGCTATAAAGGCTAGCAAAGAGATGCTATGGATGAGCAGTTCATGGAAGAGTTGGGAAAGGAGTAAGAGGATTAAAGATTGTACATGATAGAAAAAGTTTGATTCATCTGGAAAAGAACTCAAAATTTTAATTAAGAATGAAACACATTAATTTCAAATATCAATTCATATGACAAGTGTTGGAGGATGGGTAGCTGAAACTGGAGAAAAATCATACAAATGAGAACCCTACGGATATGCTAACCAAGCTATTGGTAAGGGATGAGTTGGAGCTTCACTCAACTTCTGTTGGTCTTCAAGTTTGAGACTTAAAGAGGAAGAAACATGCCAAGGAAAGGATCCAAGGATGGAATTGTATGGTATAGTGCAGAAATTTATCTCCAAGTGGGATATTGTTGAGTTGTGGAGCTGAATTGCTTCATAAATAACATGATTTACAAACTTTCACATTTACATAGTAACCGATATCGGTTGGCTGAATGACGTCAGTCACCTAGGAAAAACTAACATCGGTTACCTATGTGATTATATTTTTATTTTAAATGCGAGATAAGATCTATCCCTTAGTTATAAAGGTGATCGGATGGTTGTAAATGCATAACTAAGTTATCCTAATATTTGCATATGTTTATAATATAGAAAACTAGGGTTAGCTCAGTGAAAATAGTGATTATTGTAAGAAGGAATTTTTGGAGAGAGAAAAGAGAAGATTGTGAAGGAAAAGTATTATACATCCATGAGAGGTTGTGGAATATTACAAATCTTCATTATATTTCCTCTGTAAAGAAAAGAATAATAGATTGGATATTTATTGGTAAACATAGAACAAATTGGGTGAACCAAGTTATATCTTGTGTATTTTTCTTGTGGTATAATTTATGTGTTTATTACTTGTATGCTTCAATTATATATATATATATATATATGTATAAATTTGTCTAACCCCAACACTTAAAAGCTTAATCTTCTTAAATCTACTAATTTAATTCAAGTTCTTGATAATAAATAGGTAATTGCTAAATCTACCATGGATGGTGCCCCATTTTCGCTAGATCAGCTCAACATTCCGACCAAGACTCTTGAAGTTTTTATTTTAGTCTTTACGGAAGAAGGTAATGAGGAATGAATAGTGTTGGAAAGGAGAAAGAAAAGACACGTCAAAAAAAATCCACCAACATGTCATACAAGGTTTAATCCTTTTCATCTTTCCATTTTTATTGTTTATTTTGTTCTTGTTGTATGTTGTGCTCGAGATGACATCTAGTTGTGGGCCTCATTTTCTTTTTTTTTTTGTTTCTCTTAAGCAATTAGGCTATTTCATTTCTTGGCATTCCTTCACATATCCTTATTCTCAAACCATTTTATTTCCACTCTCTATTGTCATATCTCGGTTTTGACCCCCTTTTTTTCCTATGGCATTCTCCCCATAATAAAACCATTTACCAATAATAAAAAAATATAAAATATAAAATTGATTCATCAAAAAAATCCATAATTTTTTATTTCTGAAATACATGTGTAGATATATTTGTTTGTGTAAAATTTTGAACTATTTTGTGGGTATCAAAGTTAGTTTTTATAGAAATGATATTATTTGACATATTTGGATTTTTTCTCATATCTTCTTCATCACAAATTTTTAATCATTAATATACACTATAACTTCATAGTGTTATAGTATTTGGGATATTATTGGCATTTCTCACACATCAGTCATGATTTGCGAGAGGTCATTTTGAAAATTTTGTTTCTCGAGATTACTAGGGGTTAAGTTTTGACTTTTGGTCAAACCTCCAATTGGGATACATGAAAATTTAGGTTGCTTAGATTTAGTGACAAGTTGGGTAAGTGCATAGTAAACTAACAACTAGGGATGTTGATCTATCATGCTTATTCCTCACATTAGATGTGTTTCAGTTTGTATCTTTTCCAAGATCATGCATCAAAAAATTTAGACTACAACATGGTCATGAAAAAGATTGGAAGGGCATTAATTATAAAAAGAACCATACTAGGATAACAAACATTCAAGTTGTAGTTTCCAAGTATAAAAGAAAGTATAAATTGGAAAGGTGATAACTTGTATGTTTATCACTTCCAAATCAAGTAGATGTATAATTAATTGATTTTATTCCTTTATGATTAAGTGAAATTGCATTAGTGTGTTGAGATTTTTAGGTTCATACCAAATTATTTTATTGAAAATAAATACAAAAGGAAATTACATAGATCATTACACAAAGGCAATTTTTGTTTATTCATAAGGAATAATTGTACATTTTCTCACACAAGCCATGAGAAATTACTGAAAAGAAAAGAATGTATATAGATGAACAAATTAAAATGAAAGAAAGAGAAGCGACCTGTCATTTCTTGATGACTGGATCCCTCTCATTTAGACTACTGATCCATCTTCTTTCGCCACTTCTCTGTACCTAAAAATGAGGAAAGAAAATGATAATTAGAGCTATGTTTCATTCACTCTATTTTTTTAAGCTTCTAGTGTATGTGTATCGTAGAAGCAAGTTGCAAAATTGAAGACATCTCATTCAGATACTGAATATGAATAGAAAGGGCTTCAAGAAATACATCTCCAACATGTAAGATAAAATTTTCAAGTATAGGTATTCATCAAATTTCAAATTTAAAAACAGATTGCAGATTTTTAAAAGAAATCATCATAAAAGAAGAGTAAGGTTGCATCTTTACAAATCTAAAAGTCTTTCTTATAGCCTCCAACTTGTTTTCAAATAAAAGTTCCATATTTTCATTGATTATCTAGACAAGAAAGCTTATCAAACTTAAATATTAAATAGTTTTAAATAGTTTTCAAAATGAGAAATAAGTTTGCATGCACATATGAGATTTGGAGTTGTTTCAAAACAAGCTTACAAGCCCACCAATTAACGTCTTCAAATGAGAAATTAAATCAAGAAATACAACATTATTTTAGAGGTATAATGCATTGTAGGGATTACAAGAGCTACAAAATATGTCAACAATCAACAGTTTGAGTAACCACTTTGATTTTGAAATTATATGCATATATGCATTGGTGGAAATATTAAAGCAACAAAATTGAAATCAAGGAAGAGAAAGGACTAAAACATATGATCATGCAAACATGTAGGGAGCACTAAATGAAGATTACCATACTTGATCAATACTCGAGTTGAATACAAGTACACAAATTCAAATTCGATTAAACAAATGATATATAAATATTTGTTACATCAATGAAAGATTACAACCATCTTATTTTTACAAAGATGTTAATTTTCAAGGAAATAGAGCTTGAGAGGACATTTTTATATTTTGAAGTAGTTTTTATAGAATTTATAACTTCCAAACTTCAAATGCCAACTTTAATATTTGGTAAGTCCAGAATTTCACAAGTACCATAGTTTCCACCCATAAAAATGGATATAAGATTTATAGTGAACTACATTAGTACTAGGAAAATAAATATGGCATAACAAAGTGAAATATTTTGCAGCTAAGGAATTAGAATTTGGATCCGGTATGTGAAGACCCTATATTTTCTCAACATCTAATTGTTAAGTTTAAAATTGGTTCTTATCTCTTGAAACATAATGGTAATTACAATGTAGAAATAGCTAGAATGAGCCATATTAATGAGCTCGATCCATGATAACCACAACTACTAGGTCAATACGAGATACCCGATCTAGGAAAAGCAAGTCAAAAATACATGAGCTC
This sequence comes from Taxus wallichiana var. yunnanensis, assembly GCA_018340775.1. NCBI lineage: Eukaryota > Viridiplantae > Streptophyta > Pinopsida > Cupressales > Taxaceae > Taxus > Taxus wallichiana. The sequence continues at coordinate 766,753,412 of CM031244.1, forward strand.
GGTGTATTGAGTTTCAAGTAAAAAAATATGGTGCAACATCCACAACAAAGGCATAAATTGCGAGCATTGTGGGAATAAAAGCGAGCCAAAATAGGAGTATGAAGCAACAATTTGAAATGTACAACACATCAAACACAATACATACGAGAAAGAGTGAACAAATGGCAAGCTCAAAATCACAAAACCTGAGTTAGGAGTTAACAGAGCTCATTGTACTAAAGAAAATCAACCCAGATATGTAAAATAGCAAGTGTAGAAACCAAAATTGGGTCATACTCTCCTTTAAACCCCGTTAAATAAAATTAACCATATCCTACCTATTCATATCCCATAGTGCACATGTTAATTAAATTAATTATCTTAATTAAATTAATTAATATCCTCACTTAACAACCTCACCTAGCCACCTCACTCAATGACCTACTCAAACCTCATTAATGAACTAAGACCAAGTCTAAACCTATCCTAAATAACTATGACTTAGTCTAAACCTAGACTTAACTCCTATTAACAAACCTAAAAGGAATCCTACTTATCTTGCTATGATCTATCACTTGAGACTTAGAAGAAGGTTGGACATCATGCCAAAAATAGAAACAATCGACTATTTTTGGCTAACCTAGATATTCTGCCTTGACCAATGCCGCTTATATCTCAATCGATGGCGGTCACCTAACCATTTCTGGTTAGGTTAAATATGTTTCCAAAAGCCTTTTCCAAACTTGGTCAATAGATTCAAGATCTTATTTCTTTTAGAGACTTGAAGCACTCAAATTTCTTTAGCACTTAGGAAAAATAAGACATGTGGGAGCACTACCAACATCGATCACCATTCATCATCCTCTTCACAATCACAAATTCACAATAGAGAGGCATGGAGGTCTGAACTTCCACAACACAAATATAACACCTCTTCTCTCTAGATCTCTTTTTTACCATCTTCATCACCTACGTACTCCACTTTAATTTCTAGTAAGTATTTAACATATCTACATTGAGTCTCTAGTTTCTTTATGTATATTTATTTATTCATCTAAGTATTTTATTTATTCATCTTAGTAATGTAGAAAGGAAAATTTTTCCTAGTGTATCCCCTTGTGGTGCATCGGTGATCTTTGTGAAGAAGACAGGATAGATCGTTGTGTTTTTTATTGATTATATACATATGAACAAAGTAACAATCAAGAATCGTTACCCCATTCCATGTATCGATGATTTGTTTGATCGGATGAAAGGGGAGACAATGTTTTCCAAGATAGAACTTAAGTGGGTTATCATCACCGAGGATTGCAGTATATTCATAGGACAACATTTTATACGAGATATGTCCACTACGAGTTCACAATTGTGTCATTCGCTTTGATGAATTCCACAATAGTGTTCGTGAGTTTGATGAGTAGGGTATTCACGAAATTTTTAGATCGCTTCATGCTAATATTCCTTGATGAAATATTGATATGCTCTTGCACACATGAGGAGCACGAGCAACACACGTGTCTTCATGAGCATAATATTTATGGGAACTTATAGAGGTGTGCATTATTTCATTCGATGTTCAATATCTTGGCCACATTATTTCTTGGGAAGATATCACGCCGATCCTTCAAGGTTAGACCTATGATAGAGTGGCCAGTACCTACCAAGTATGACCATGGTGCATAGATTCATGGGATTGGAAGGTTATTTTTATCCATTTTTAACCCTCAATAAAAATGGACAAACATGACCTTGCACACTGAGAAGGTGGAGGGACCATTCGGACATGGGAGCTCACATTTCGATTCCAAAAATTAGGTTGCGAGGACTCAAAATTACAAATGCAAGGTCAGAAAATGAATGACCAAGGGAATGTCAAAGGATATCAGAGCTCGAGAGAAAATAATGGAGGCCCAACCCCAAAGTTTTTGGACTTCACGCATTCGGAAAGGGAAAAAATTATGAAAGGGAAAAAAGACAAAAGGAAAAAAATTCCTAAAGGAAAAAAGTTCAAAAGTAAAATTTCTAAAGTTCTAAAAGAGCAAAATTTTGGACTTTCAAGTTTTGGAGTTTTGGAGATCTTAATGGGATCAAGCGATGAATAGTGATAAAAATTCTGAAAAGGAAAAGTTCCAAAATTTTAAAATTCTCAAATTTTGGACTTTTAGGTTTCGGAGTTTCAACGGGATCAAGTGATAAATAGTGACAAAAAGTCTGAAAAGGAAAAGTTATAAAATCCAAAAATTATGGGATTTTGGAAGTTGCATGCATTTCGGAACTTTGGAGAAACAGGGCCAACTAGTCACCATTAATGCAATATGGCACACCGATCTTCATATGGCCATAACTTTTGACTTGGAGCTCGGATTTGCAAAAGAAAAGAATTTTTGGAAAGCTTATAGTCTCCTCTATCTTAATTTAAGTGAGAGTAAGTTTTTCAAAATGTAGAAATATAGTCTGTCATTTTAGAGGGTTTCCCAAGTTTTCTCACCTACCACAATGATGAAGGTATGGGATTCCTTTCTTCTCCAATAAGGCAAGGTATATGGAGGCATGGGTTTTTCAGTGGCACCCATCATTGTTGTCGGAGAATTCAATGCATTTTAAGGTGGTCGAAGCAAGATTTTGGATTCTTATATCCACCTTTCTCTTGTTCTTCATATATATTTTAAGGAGGGTCATTTTTCAAATGTTGGATAATTCTACTTTGCACCTCTCCTTCTTCTTTGGTTTGTAAGTGAATTTGTGGAGTTCGAACCTCCCATTCAAGTTGTAATGTAATATTTTGACTCTTGGCCATTATAATGTACGTATCCAATTTGTGGAGCAATAATACATGTATGTGGATGATTTTCAACCCTCTTGTGTTCATTGCATTCCCTTGATCTCTCATTAGTCATTTCAATCTATGTTATCTATGCATGGTGGTTATATTACAAGTTTTAATGGTTTGTGTTTAATGGTTAGTTGATTCTTATTAGTATATTGATCTGTGATGTAATTTCCCCATCCTTAATCTATTTTTGGTTTCTATCTCCATGTAAAGTAGGTATCCAATATTCCTTTTGGTGCATCACCTTTTTTAGTTTAGGTTTAGTTTCTTGCAATCTTCTTAACTTTGTCTCATTGGCAAGATAAAGTAGATTTTAGAGTAGATCCTCTACAATATGTATGTGTGCATCAGAATAGAGGAATAAGAACTGGACTTCAATCGGAGATCTTTCCTAATTACAAAGTCCTACACTTTGGGAAAAGCTCCATGTTATGCAATCACACTGACAGTTTCAACCCATCGAGTTGAGAACATTCAAGGGTGTTGTGATTACGCATTAACAGTTATTACAGGAGATTTGTTTAGGATTTCTCACGTATTGTGCATGCCATCACTTCCATATAATAGAAAGGGAATATGTTTTTTGTCACATAAATTTGAGCAGGTCTTCAAGACATCTTTGAAGGAATTCCTTAGGAAAACACCTATTCTAGCATGCGAGATCCACAAAGATATTTATTCATATGCAAAAATGTTTCTTTAGCAGGGATAATAGGTGTTTTGATGCGGGATGGCCATGTAGTAGCTTTTGAGTCTCACGACTAAAGGATTATGAGCTAAACTATCCGACTCATGACCTTAAGATTTCAATATTTTTGTATGCCTTGGTACGATGGGGGCATTTTATTTTAGGCAAGAGATCCATTCTTAGTAGAGATCACTTAAGAATTTGGCACCTCTTAACACATCTAAATCTCAATGCCCGATAACAACATTGGATGGAGATTTTATGTGAGTATGATATGGAAAAATAACATGTGAAGGGGAAGGAGAATGTGCTTGTAGACACTTTGAGTCTTGAGGTATATCGTTATGGCTACAATAGTTGGCACGAGTTGAGGACTAGGCTCTTACAATAGCTTCCACATGACAACTTCTACCTTTCAGCTAGAGCAGATATTGAGTCTTAGAGACCCCTTGAGGGGAAGTTTGAGGGATTGACACTAGAGACATATGGAATTCTTAGACATAGAGGTTGGATTTATGTACCTAGGGATGGAGGTTTGAGGTAGGATATATTGATAGAGGCTCATCATACACCTTATTCAGCCTATCCAAGGGTGAAGAAGATGCATGCCACATTGAGACAATTGTACCATTGGAGAGGACTACAGAGAGATGTGCATTGTTTTGTGTCTCAATGTTTGGAGTGTCGGAGGGTAAAGGATGAGCATCAACATCCAACACCTTATCTACCCACATGCCATACCAAAGTAGAAATGGGACACTATTTCCATGGATTTTATAGTGGAGCTAGCTACGTCGAGATACCACCATGACATGATCATGGTCACGGTGGATAGATTGATGAAAGTGACTAATTTTTCTCTAGTGAAGACCACATATACAACTAGTGTAGTGGCACGAGTATATTTGGATGCAATAGTGAGGTTTCATGGGATTTTGCTTTGAAGATCATATGTGACTGCAATCTATTTTACACCTCTCATTTTTGGACTACCATGAAGCATGTTCTCGGACACATATAAATTTGAGTAAGGCCTATTACCCTAAGATGGATGGAAAGACAAAACGGGTGAGTCAAATTTTAGAGGACATGCTTTAAATGTATGTCATGGATCATCAGTTGAGATGGGAGGAGTATTTGTACTTGGTTAAATTTTCTTATAATAATAGTTTCAAGAATTTTGTTGGTATGAAAACGTTTCAGCCTTTTATGGAAGGGACTATAGGACTCTACTAATTTGGGATAGGTTAGAGGATAGATTTTCTCTTGGGCCATATTTATTACGGACTTGATTTATTGTAGGATATGGAGTAGTAGGTTGTGTTGATTACATAGAGGTTGCAAGAGGCACACGATAGATAGAAGAAGTATTCGGATCAAAGGAGAGCTAACCATAGTTATGAGGTTGGCACGAAGTCGTTTCTTCGTGTTAGGCCTCATAAGAGCCCTATCCATTATGGAAAATTATCTAAGCTTAGTCCTAGATTTGTGGGACCCTTTGTGATCTTGGAGCGGATCGTACCTTATCCTACGGTTTGGCATATCCACCCAACTTTTTCACATCCACAATGTGTTTCATGTTTGTTCTTAGAAGATACATTCCAACTCCTTCTCATGTATTGAACTGGACCATATTACAGGTGTAGGAGCAAGGTAAGGTGATGGTGGAGCCCATGCACATTTTAGAGCAGCTTGGGCCTTCGAGGACGAGAGATTGATTAGGTGTGTGTCCAATGGGATTGATATGATGAGACAACAACTACATTGGAGGAATCCACACCTTTGTGAGCACAATTCCCACACTTATTCTAGTGACTTCCTAGAGGAATTCAAGTCTAAGGGGAGGGGGATGTAGTGCCCCGTCCTCTTTGATATTGATATTACTATAATTTTTCTTACTTTGGTTTAGAGTCATAGACTTTGTTATCATATTTGACTAGTAGACATTCATGGATGGATATTACTATCTTTTATTAGTATTTTGTTAAACATTATAAATATTTTGATTATGGATATGTGGTGACTCATAGTGTGGATTATATGCATGGATTGACATTTCAATATTGATGATGATCTAGAGTTACTACCTTCTATATGTACTGACATATTAGATTTTTATACATAGATTTTGTTAGACGATCTAGCTAGTCTTGTGATCTTATTGTTGATTGATGAAATGATAGAATTGGAATATTTTTAAATTGTGAACAATTGGTGAGATTTCTTGATTTTAGTGATGATATAGCTATGTTATTTGATGATTTGAAATTATGTGTATGTTTTTTTATTGTTTCAATTTTATTGATATGGCCATAATGGAAGAGGTATTGTTTCAATTTTGTAGTAAATTATAACACAACAAACAAAAGAGGATAGAAGATCAACAATGAAATAATTTTGGATATTGGCAACAGGTCACGTTGGAACCTTGTGTTTTTTTGGATGTTGTTATGTTGTTGATAAATTGCTAGGAGGTCCTGTTGATAATTTTTGCACTTGTGCAAAAATGAGCAACTCAAAAATTTGTTTATGATGAAAGGCATTCATGAAATGGACTTAACTAGAGGGATGCATTACAATTATATTATGTGTTCACTTACAAAAATTGATTAACTACATGTAATTTAGAAATATGTGTGATGTTACAAAATGTAACACCTCACATAGATTTCCATTATGTGTTCATCTTCATCAAGGAAACACAAAAGCCCCAAAGGAATAATGTATTATCTTGATGAAGGCGGGAATCATAGTTTAGGTGAAATTTTAAATTTAGAAACAACAAACAAAGTTGCATTTTACATGAAAGAGAGTTCATTATTAAGTTACAGGTACCTCAAAACTCATTATTTATGTAAATACATTTCATTAAGTTATTGAGTTGTTTATTTCATTAAACAATAAATATCCATCATAAAATAATAATGCAAAAAGAAGTATACAACTTCGTTACATAAATTAATGTTATTTATTCATGAATAAATTCAATGTTTACCACACAAGTCGTGGTAAGTAACTCATAACTACTGAAGAAATAAGTACATGTGTATAAATTTAAAAGTAAAAGAGTATAGAAGAAACCCATCATTGCCTTGGGTTTTCTTCTAATCTTCTTGTCTCCAGTTCCAGCTCCATCTTTCATCTGTGTTACAACCAGCTATAGTGTACCTGAAAAAATAAAAGAAAAACAACATCATTCGAGAGCTCAGGGTTTGATCTATACTCATGTACTTTGTAAAGTACATGCAAATGGATTTCTTAAAATCATAAGTAAAGGTACATCAAAGATAGATACAAAAGAAGATAAAGCAGTATTCTATAGTAGCACATATGATTCCCAAAATCATTACAAAAGAAGAAAGAGAAAAGAAAAAGACTATGTAACATAAGAGAGGCCAAAAACCTTAATTTTTTCTAACTATTTTCTTAAGTGTGTAGGTAAAGGTCGAAGCAAAAAAGATCAATACATGTTTTAAAATTTTTTACTATCAAATTATAGATTGCACTCAATGATCAAAGCAATAAAACCGATTACATTAAAAGAAGCGATTCATAAGGTATTCCATAGCATGAATCGGATAAGAAATAATTAATCATCAAAGACAAAGGTTCATCTTGTAAAAACAAAAGTCTATCTTGCAAAGTACATATATAATCAAGACACATTTCGAAAATCAAGAGTGAAGATTCAACTGAAAGACAATTGTTCATAAATTCATAGTGAACTAGAAGAGTATGGTAGGCTATATTGATGCATAGCTTAGATGAAATGGAATGAGAAAGGAAACCATTTCAGAGTTGAATATTAATTAGTTCACAAATACAAAAGTAGGATTAAACAATAATCTATGAAAGAATAAGTCCTAAAATCTTATGAGTTTCATCGATACAAGATAAACAACAACAATGTACTTAGATAGCAATAACTTCTAACAAGTGTATGAATCAAGAGTAATTAAGTTAAGAAAATCAAGAAGAATGCATCTACATTCATGCTAAAAAGAATATAGAAGTGACATTAGCAATGAAGAAGAGACTTCAAATGTAAGAGAAAAGGTAAAATCTGATCATACTCCTTTTAAATTTAAGATGAAAGTTGAGATTAATTTGAAGGAAAAGTATATGTAGAGTTGCTTGATAAATGGATAAAACATTTATAAGTGTACTTTAGCATCCATAATGTCACTGAGGCACAAAGGATCACCTTTCCATGTTTCAAAATGGAGGGACATGCTCTGGTTTGGTGGAAACCCATCTAACCAATTATGAAAAGAAGAAGCATCCTATTATGAAATTTTGGCAAGAATTTATAGAATTACTTAGAGCTAACTTCTATCCTATTGGCCACAAGACTGGATAAATGAATTAATTGCGAGTATTTTAGATAAGATAGTGGTCAAAGTGTGTAGGACTATACTACAAAGTTTCAAAGGAAGGCCATGTTGCTAAACATGGACTCTAAGGATGAGGATATTCTTACTAAGTAATTGGGAGGACTTCACACTCACCTTTGAAGAAAATTCAACTCCACAAATCCTAAAAATCTCAATGAGGCGTGTGTGTAGGCATACTACATAGATGATGAAAATAATCAAGGAGAAGAAGAGCTAAGGGTAAAGCGGTCGACAAATCAAGAGAAAAAGAGTATGGGAAAACAAATTAACAAGGGTAAGTGGAAAGGGAAAGGTAAACAAGATGCCACTACTTTAAATACTTGTAAATATCCCAAGAATTTATGTAAGAACTGTGATATCAATGGTCATATTGACGCTACATATTGGAATTTACATCTGTAGTTACATTTGAAGAACTCGAACTAAGGACTCAAAGAAGTCCATGACATCTGTAAAAATAGAACGAAAGGAGGAAATCAAAGATGAACCTAATGTAGATGAAATTATTGGATGATGAGGTACCAACATGGATAGTAAGGAAGAGGAGATGAGTAGACTATTCCAGATCAAAATCTAGATCAAGAGAACTAAGGTAAATTCTTTGGTTGATACCGGTTCTCGGTCTAACTTAATTTCTAAAGTAGTTTTAAAGAAGCTTGGTATTGATACTTACGAGCATCCACACCCCTATCCTTTGGTTTAGGTGAAGAAGGGTGCTGAAATTCATGTAACAAGAATATGTAAGGTCAAGTTTGGGATAAATTCCTAGTATATTAATGTTTTTGAAGTTGACATTCTTCCACTTGATGATTTTGATGTTGTATTCGGGAGTCCTTACTTGTATATTAGGGATGCTATATTTATGAGAAGGGAAAATTGGTATAGATGGGTCAAGGATGGGATCATATACAACATCTTAGCATACTAGCATAGGACATGGGTTATTATGGTGAGTGTTAACTAAGCAAAATGACTTATTCAAGAAAATCATAATCAGTTTTGTTTACTTTTGTTAAAGAATAAACAATATGGGGTAGAAGTTAAAGAGATTTCTAACAAAGGAAACCATGATTTTGATAGTATTATTCAGTATTTTTAGGAAGTATTTGAGGCTCCCAATGGGTTATCACCAAAATGCGAAGTAGAGCATGAGATTCAACTATTGCTAGAGTCCCCTCTACCGAACATCAGGTTGTATAGGAAATCCTTGCTTGAGAGTACTGAAGTAAAGAAAACAACTCCAGGAACTAGTAGACCAAGGGTTGATATGTCCAAACACCTCACCATGCGATTCTCCTATTGTGATTGTTCCAAAGAAGGATGGTTCTTGGATAATGTGTATCAACTACTACTCTTTGAAAAAGTTCACCATAAAGAACATATATCCACTTCCTGTATAGATGATCTCTTGGACTAGTTTGAGCATGCCAAATTATTCATGAATTTTGATCTCAAGTCAAGTTATCACCAAGTCGTAATGGAGGAGGGATATATGGAAGACTTCTTTCAAGACAAAACAAGGTTTGTATGAATGGTTAGTACTTCCTTTTGGGTTATGCAATGCACCCGCTACATTTATGAGATTGATGAATGATGTATTGCAGGATTTCATGGACTCATGTGTCATTGTATATCTAGAAGATATCTTGGTTTTTAGTGCCACATGGGAAGAACATCTAACTCATTTACAACAAGTATTGCAAGTTCTTAGGGAGAAACAAATTATTTGTAATATGAAGAAATGTGAGTTTTCCAAATAGTCGCTTTTCTATCTCAGGCACGTGGTTGGAGGAGGAAAGCTACAAGTGGATCCAAAGAAGGAGGAAGCCGTCACTAATTGGCCAACACCAACATGAGCCACACATACTATAAGTTTTTTTGTGGCATTATAGTACATGTGGAAGTTCATTCCGGTATTCTCCATGATTGCAGCACCTCTACACACAATGGCCGTAAAGAGTAATGGTTTTGACTTGGGTAAGGAAGAAGAAAAATCCAATGAGTTATTGAAATACAAGATTAGTCATTCTCTATTACTTTCTCTTCCTAATGTTCAAAAATCTTTTGAAGTAGAGATAGTGCAGTGATTATGCTATGGGTGCCATGTTGCTTCAATGAAGTACACCCGTATGCTATCATTTTGAAACTTTCACTTCAGTAGTTAAAGGATATTCAATATATGATAAGGAAATGTATGCACTAGTTTAGGCAATTAAAAATGTAAGCATTATTTGTTGGGTAAAGAAACTATTGTGCACACTGACCACAAACCTCTCTAGTATTTGTAAACACATTCCTAATTAAAGTAGGCAAGGCATGTCATCACCAATCCGACACTATGATAATTCTTCACCGGGAACTCCTCATGCTATGATTATTTACTAATGCACAACCCTTAGTTTAGTGGATGTAATCTAGAAACACAACAACAAACATAACACAAGAATACCATAGACTATGATAAGAAGGAATGATGATAAATCTGAAATATCAGAGTAAATTATAATATTAACATGAAATTGTTACAATCTCACCCATGAGGTACTTCAAGTGTTATTGACTTCACTTGCCTTTCACCAAGACTATGGGAGAAACTTTACAATTACACCTCTTAATGGCTTCTTCAACACACCTTTAAACTGATGGCTTCCTTTACACACTTCATACAATATTTCTCACTACTTCCTTCTATGCTAAATGAGGGGGTGGCCTCTTTATTTATAGAACTTCCAGGCTTATCCATCTTATCTCTAAGATAGGATAAGAAATCCACTCTGACGAATCATATTCCATACCTTAACTCTTATCTATACATGTAAGCTTATCTTTTAAGATAAGATAAACCTTATCATTTCACATGGGTTCCACATTTTTAGACTTTTTACAAATAAAATACACAAAATATTTATGACCTCACTCCTTGTCCTTATTACCAATATAATATTTCTAATTCCTAATCATGTAGACCCTACTTCTCTACTTACCCAAACTTTGACATTTTAACATTACTGGACCACTTACGACAAATATTTACTTTTTACCACAACATTCCTATTGTACTTTTGACTATTACCGTACTATACATTATTGGTGGCGTCGTACTGGTAGCACCGTTATCTTCTATCGGACGCTACTACTAATTATACTTAACAACATCCTATTCCTAATACATACATTAATGAAATAGAAATTACGGAGGAAAATTTTAGTGTTGACATCTTCCCCCTTCCTAGCTTCTACTCCATCCTCGGAGTAGACTATTCCGGTGCTTGGAAAATCTTCAACTTGTCGTGGTTGACCCATTTCGTAATGGGAGTGCCATCCATTCCTCCGGTCAGTGCATTACCATTTTCATGCACAGCTGCTATTTTGTAGGGCCCCATCCATTTTGGAAGAAATTTTCTGTCTTCTTTTTTTGTATCTGGAATCATATACTAGAACCAAGTCATTCACATGAAATGGAGACCAATGGATCTTTTGATCAAAGTATTCCTTCTACTTCATTTTCTTCTTATAGCTTGTATCCTTAGCTATTTCCCTCATTTCCTCTAGCAAATGAAGATGTACCAACCTTTCTTTTACTGAATCACTTTCATCCATCCTTTCATTTTCCATAACTCTGACCGTGGGAATATCAAACTCAATAGGAAGAACTGGATCAATGCCATAAGCCAACTGAAATGGGGAGTATCCTGTTGCTGACTTTGATGTTGCCCTATATGCCCACAATGCTGCATGAATCCTCTTATCCATTTATGTACTTGAAAGGCTGCATCTTTTGCTAGAATTTGACACAACACAAAATTTGTTTGTTCCACCTGTCCATTTGTGCTTGGCTTGTATGTTGTTGCCTTCCTGTGCTTAATAGAAAACTTATTGACTAGGGCTTCTACCACCTCATTAATGAAGTGGCTTCCTTGATCTATTACAATTTCTAATGGACAACCAAATTTGGTGACAATGCGTTCATATATGAACCTTGCCACTTCATCCATGGAAGCTGTTTTCATGGCCTAGCTTGACCCACTTGGTTAAATAATCTATGGAAACTACAATATACTTATTTTGGCGTGAGGTAGTTAGAAGTGGACCTACAATGTCTATTCCCCACTTTTCAAAGGGACCAAGTGGAAGAATAGGGCATAATGGAGTTGATGAAGTCTTACGGTTACCATGTGTTTGACAAATATCACATGTCTTACAATAATTATAACAATCTTTAAAAAGAGTGGGCGGTGATAACTGCATCCAAGATCCTTCTTCTTGTAAGTTTCCAGAGAAGTGCCCTCCACATGTACCATTGTGGAATTCTTCTATCAGCTCCTTCCCTTGATCACGTCCAACTTTGCCCTCTTATCTTTGTCCATCGAGTCCTATTCGAAATAATACTCCATGCGAGAATAGAATATGGATGACTAGCTTGAGTAATCTTTCTCTTAGTCTTTGCATTGGCACCATCGGGAAACTTGAATTCATTCGGATAATTCCAAATATCTATGTATTCACTAGGGATTGTGTCAAGGAGAACAATGCTACATCGGGAAATCATCATCATCACAAGATGATCCTAAACCATCATAGGCTCGAGAGAGCATCTACATTGACATGCTTCTTTCTGGCCTATCTATAATATCAAATTCAAATTCTTGTAGCAAAATTATCCATCTTGCTATCCTCCATGATGGGTTAGGCTTATTGACAATATATTTTAGAGCCTGATGATCTATTCTGACTATAAATTTCTGCCCTAGCAAGTAATTTCTAAACTTCTTTACACCAAAAATGATAGCTAGAGCCTCTTTTTGATTCTGATATAATTTACCTCAAGCCTTTGCTCATTTGTCTACTCCCAAAGTAAATTGGATGTTCATTCCCATTTTCATCCTTTTGGCTTAAAGTACTTCCTAGTCTTTGCATCCCGAGGCATCGTGTACACATGAATGGCTTGCTCCAATCTGGATTCTTTAAAATAGGTGAAGACACCGGGGCTTCCTTGAGTTGTCCAAAAGCTTCATGCGCCTTATTTCTAGTTCATAAGTAACATCCTTCTTGAAGCTGGGTTAGTGGTTTGTGCGTAATCTTTGAGAAATTCTTGATGAACCTTCTATAGTAACCCACATGGCCTAAAAATGATCTCAACTTACTTCTATTCATAGGAAATGGTAAATCTTTGATTTTTGAAACTTTATCAGGATCAGTACCAATACCATCTCTGGATACAACATGCCCTAACAAAACACCTTTAGAACATCCAAAGACACACTTTGTAGGGTTTAGTGAGGCTTGTGCTTCATCTAACCTTTGAAATGTTGTCTCCATCTAGTGCAGGTGGTCCATCTTGCTCCCATAGATACAAAAATCATCCAAAAATACTCTGATGAAGTTCCCAATGTAGGGTTCGAACACCCTATTCATCAAACACTTTGGAATGTTGCTGGAGCATTACACAACCCAAAAGGCATAACTCTATAAGAAAACGTTCCCCAAGGAGTGGTGAATGTGGTCTTCAGCTGATCTTTCTCTATACGACTTGGTTGTATCCGCTTTATATCCATCAAAAAACTATAACACTCTGGCCACTACTTTTTCCAAGATCTGATCGAGAATGAGAGGGTAATGATCCTTCTTTGTTTCCTTATTGAGCTTCCTATAATCAACACAAATGTGTAGCTTCCCATTCTTTTTATTGAGATCACAATGGGAGAAACCCATTCTGAATTCTCCACAGCAAATATGAATCCTACATCAAGAAACTTATCTATTTCTTCTTTTACAGTCTTGGAAAAATTAGGATTCATTCTATATGGCATTTGCTTTATAGGCTTAGCACCATCTACCAGCTCAATAGAATGTTCTACCCAACTTACTTGACGGAGTTCCTTGTAATCAAAAGTGAATATGTGTATGTACCTTCGAAAGAGCTGGAGGTAGGATTCCTTCTCACTCTCCATCATAGCATCACCAATCTTTATTTGTTGGAGACGATCATCAACTTCTTCTTCAGATAATTTTATGGGGTCATGAGTCGGTGTGACTGGAAGGATATCCATGACTGAAACATCAACCTCACTTTCTTCATCTTCAGTGTCCACTTCACTAGTACTAGAGTAATCAGAGGATGTCCAATCATCAGTTTCATCACTTGAATCCACAAGTTCTGCCTTATGATGTCGAGGGATCATGTTTATCTTCACCCTCTCTCTACCACGTCCAAGTGTCATGAAACCTTCATTCCAGTAGTTTCTTGCATGAACTCTCCTTAGCCATGGTCTTCCCAACAACATTGGGTACACAACAATACCATTTTTCATCACCTGAAAGTCTACCACACATACAACACCCATAACAGATATTGCCACATTTGAAACTACACCTTCGGTTTAGTTTTCCCTTATTTAATGACCTTAACATAAGTGTTGAAGGGCGATCAATTTTTAAACCCAACATATTCATTACAGACTCGGTCATTACATTAACTGCAGCACCTCCATCAACTAAGACATCATGAATTGAAATACCATTACATAATACCTCAGCTTGTGGAGCATAGGGATCCGCCTCTGCCTCCAAAACAGGGACCTCAACCTCCTTCCTTCTTCGAGCATTGAGTCCACTTCGCAGCTCCCGCCTCTTCTCAGAAGACATAGCCAAGAGTTGACCATATGTAATATTTGCGAGGCCTTTTGGACGAGATCTTCCAAGATGGAGTATGGTCCTTGCCCATGTGAAATCGAGAAAATCTTGCACACCCAAATTTCTTCTCCTATGTTTCTTACTAGTTTCTCCTTTCATCTTCTTAGGATCATTTCCATCTTGATTATCTTTTTCTTTCTTTCTTTTTGTTACAAACACATCTACTTCATTATTTATGCTCTTATCTACTACATCAAAGGAATTCACAAGTGATTTTCCTTTATCATTATCTCCTTTACCAGATGTAGAAGCTCTATCTGGACAATTATACTTATAATGACCCTTTTTATAACAACCATAACATACAACTTCAAAAATATTTCTTTTTGGACCTCTATCTCCTCCCTGAGAACTAAATTATTTTCCTTGAAGAAGATTTAATAGTTAAGCGGACCCATCTTTTGAGAGATCTTCATCATACTCAGTAGATGTACTAGGAGAAAGATTTGTGCTCACCAAGAGTGGTTGTGGATTCTGGACCAAAGGTGCTGGTGTAGGCTCTACTTTAGCAACAATTTCTTTGGGCTCCTCTTCCATACTTTCTTCTTGCCTTCTTGCAATCTCCTTTGCTTGTTCAATGGTAGTTGGGTGGTCATACTTCACTCGTTGTCTGATCTCTGGCTTCATCCCAAGAATGAAGTGCTTACATAGGAGATTATCCACGCCATTCATTAACCCATCCACTAATCCTTCCTTCCGGATCTGGGCATCGAGCTTCCTCCTTAGCTCTAGAACACGAGCATGATAATCCCTTATCTTCTCCTTCTCTCCTTGGGATAGCTTTGTGATATCGATCATGAGATCTGCATATCTCTATTGTTCACCAAATTCTTCAAGAAAACTTTCAGTTAATAAATCCCATGAGTTTTTCACATTATCACCTAGTGTTTCAAACCACCTAAGGGCTGAACCATCCAAAAAGGTAGGAAAAAATTCAGTCCATTGTTCCCTTCTTATAAGGCCATTACAAATACAAGATCATTTAAACTCTTGAATGAAAGAGGAAGCATCTTCATTAGATTGGGCTGAAAAAACAGGAATCTTCCCCATTTTCAAAAGTAACCACAGTGAAATACCAACCCACAAGTATAATCAACAAGACTTATGTGCACAAATAATTGAAATCACTATAATAGAAAATAGAAATGACCATGGTAAACTATGGTAAAACTTGACTTATTGCGGTAAAAACTAAATTTATTGTGGTAAACACTATTCACAGTAAAAAGTGAAGTTACTGCGGTAAATACTATTCACGGTAAAAAGTGACTTTACTGTGGTAAATACTATTCATAGCAAAAAGTGACTTTACCATGGTAAATACTATTCACGGAAAAATGACTTTACCATGGTAACTACTATGCACAGTAAAAACAAGGTTACCCTCTAATGATTTTTGACTAAGTGGGAATATCTCTCTAGAAAATCCACCAACGAGGAATGGTCCTGGCAACGGAACCAAAATGTCATCACCAATCCGGCACTATGATAATTCTTCACCGAGAACTCCTCGTGCTATGATTATTTACTAATGCACAACCTTTAGTTTGGTGGATGTAATCTGGAAACACAACAACAAACATAACACAAGAATACCATAGACTATGATAAGAAGGAATGATGATAAATCTGAAATATCAGAGTAAATTATAATATTAACATGAAATTGTTACAATCTCACCCATGAGGTACTTCAAGTGTTATTGACTTCACTTGCCTTTCACCAAGACTATGGGAGAAAATTTACAATTACACCTCTTAATGGCTTCTTCAACACACCTTTAAATTGATGGCTTCCTTTACACACTTCATACAATATTTCTCACTACTTCCTTCTATGCTAAATGAGGGGGGTGGCCTCTTTATTTATAGAACTTCCAGGCTTATCCATCTTATCTCTAAGATAGGATAAGAAATCCACTCTGACGAATCATATTCCATACCTTAACTCTTATCTGTACATATAAGCTTATCTTTTAAGATAAGATAAACCTTATCATTTCACATGGGTTCCACATTTTTAGACTTTTTACAAATAAAATATACAAAATATTTATGACCTCACTCCTTGTCCTTATTACCAATATAATATTTCTAATTCCTAATCATGTAGACCCTACTTCTCTACTTACCCAAACTTTGACATTTTAACATTACCGGACCACTTATGACAAATATTTACTTTTTACCACAACATTCCTATTGTACTTTTGACTATTACCGTACTATACATTATTGGTGGTGTCGTATTAGCATGCCGTTATCTTCTATCGGACGCTACTACTAATTATACTTAACAACATTCTATACATTAATGAAATAGAAATTACGGAGGAAAATTTTAGTGTCGACAGGCACTACAAATGAATGGGGTTCCTTCAAAATTTCCATCCGGTGATCAAATATAAGAAGGGTAGTACAAATTTGGTGGCGAGAATGTTGTCTAGGTTGTTCACACATGATAATTTTTCCTATTTGGCCACTACCTCTTAGATCAAGCCTTTCATGAAGGAATCTTACAGAGAGGCATATACCTAGGATGAGACTTTGGAGTGACATTTCGTAGTTCAGTCCCAAGGGACTAAAAGTACAAGGATTGAAGATTGTTATCTCAAGGATGGGCTTCTCTAGTGATGGGTGCATTCCTAAAGAAGAAATACTTCTATTGATGAGAGAAGCACATACCTCAAAACTAGCGAGGACATTTCGGTGTTGGTAATACCTAGCCCACTTGCAAAGGTACATGTATTGGCCTAATATGCAAGAAGAAGTATCAAAATTTATACATGGATGCAAAATTTGTTACACCGTAAAGCCTACATGATTAGGAATTAGAAATATTATATTGGTAATAAGGACAATATAATGAAATATGTAAAATCCTAATTAGAAATATGTATATTCCTTTTCCTAATTAGAAATATGTATATTCCTTTTCCTAATTAGAAATATGTATATTCCTTTTCAGTATATTTCTAATTAGGATTTTACATTTTACATATTAGGAATATGTATATTGGATTTTACATATTTCTAACAAATTTTACATATTTCTAAATAGGATTTTACATTTTGTAGGAGGATTAACTATGTCTAAACATGGCCATGACTATCTCTATGTTGTTGTTGATAGATTCAGTAATATGTGTGTTCTTATGGCTTGTAAAAAGACAATGAAATCACATGAGGTAGTAAATATTTTCTTTGCTAATGTATGGGTACATTTTGGTTTTCCAAAGTCTATTGTTTCTGACAAGCATTCCAAGTTATTGGGGAATTTTTTGACTACTTTGTGGGACAAGATGGATACCAGGTTATAGAGAGCACAACTTTCCATCCACAAATAGATGGACAGATAGAGGTGGTGAACAAGACTTTGGTACAGTTGATCAGAGGGTATAACAACAAATACATAAGGACTGGGATGAGTCCTTAGCCTACATTCAACATTCGTATAATCAGACAGTACACGCATCCACTATGAAGTCACCGTTTGAAGCATGCTTGGGTTATCTACCTACAAATCCACTGGACATAGCATTTGGCTAGTTGGATTAGGAGGAGAAATGAGACACAACGGAGACTAGAGTAAACAAATTCATTGAGAGGATCCAGAAAATCCATCTCAAAGTCAAAGAATAACTAGAGAAATCTCAAGCCAAGTACAAGGCTAGGCATGACCTACGTAGGAGGGAACATAAGCTTCAGGTTGGAGATATATTTTGGCTTTACTTGAGTAAGGAGAGACTACAAGGTCAAGTCACGGAAGCTTAAGCCACTACGATATGGGCCCTTCACCATATTGGAGAAAATTCCTTTCAATTTGATTTACCATCATTTATGAGGATGTACTCTATAGTAAATTGTGAGAACTTGCACCTATATGAGCCATCCATGCTAGATGAAGATGAAGGAATATAGTTGCTACCTTCCATTAAGGATTGCATCTTGGACTCATGAGGTGAATTGGAAGAGGATGTAGTGCTAGAGAAAAAGGTCAAAGAGACTAAGAGAGGTCCACAAAAGTAATGGTAGATTGGAATGAAAGGAAAGACACAAGGTAGGCTCGGTGGTACTTGAAGGAGCAAGTGAGGGAATATTTCCTCATCTACTCCCCTACTAATATTTTTTCGGACCAAAATCCTACTAAGCGGGGAGGTATAATCCGTAGGGATCCAAAATGACTCTACTTCATGAGATCATCAACACGAAGAAGGAAAATAAATACATAGAGGTTATTTATTTATAGTAACATGAATTCCACTCTATTTAGAGTGGCAATTACAAAAAAATCCCCGCCCAACCAGGGAGACGGTTCCGAGACCACCGGTCATTGGCTCTTTCAGACATAAAATAAAAACATGAAACAAAAAAACTCATAATTTGAAAGGTTGTTCGTGTCTCTTCTCCTCCATGATGTTACACATTCTCCATTGCATGGGAGAACATGATAAAGGCTATAAATATATGGTTGTAGAAGAGAATAGGATCATCAAAGCATTAAATCAAGTGAGAAAGAAGTTCTTAGTGCTAGAATTATGTTTTGTAGAAGAAAGGAGTGTTGAGATAGAGAAATCAAGTAATTGAGAGGAAGTGTGAGCTATTATCTACTTCTCTTTCATACTTATTGTAATTTTTGTACTTACTATTTGAATTGGCTGATAAAAGTGGGAAGAAAAATCAATTGCCCTTCCCAACTAGTTTTTCCTCCTCTGGAGGTTTCGAGATAAAATTTGTTGGTGTTTATGAGTTTATATTCTTTCCTTTCCCGTAATTGTTTATTCTAAGAACAAGAAAAATTCATTCACTAGCTATCTCTATCATTTTCTAATATAAAGTATAAGAACAACATTTAATTTATGATTAAATGTGGTTAATTCCAAAGTTGAAGAGTTTACGATCAATAATCATGCATAGTCAAAGTAGAGGTGTATCAATATATGCTTGCGTATAAGTAGACATTGAAAAGCTTAGTACAAATAATTCAGGAGTTGCAATTTCATTTCCAATCTATAGTTATTTGAAGAACACATATACAAATCAACAACAGTTTCAGAAGGCTTCAGTGAGAATTCTAAATCAATAAGAGCTTATTTATGTGTAAAATTATGAGATGATATTTTTCAAACATACAATCTCCATCAAACAAAGAAGAACTTCAGAGAGCTTCATGTTTCACTTTCACTACATAACCAATTTTTCATATGAGAAATGAGTTCAAGAGATAGGTTTTCAACCAAGAAGCTACTAAAATTCATTAAATGTAGGTAAAAAAATGCACAAATGTTCACAGACATTTCCATTTAGAGTAAGAAAATGGCAACATACAAAACCCACTTCATCTGGTTTGTATCTTTGAAGATTCGAAAGCTGAATCAAAATACCTAAAGGGTGGAGCAAGGAAACAAAAGGAAATAGAGCTCATTTAGAGGCCATTAATGGAAAATAGCACAGTGACTCATTAATACAAAATAATGCTAGCCATAGATGGCACAAAACCTATTTTCACATAATACTCACAAAATGAAGATTCATAGTGTTTATAGAAGAAGAAATCTCAAAATAGCAAAGCCTTTTATCCTCGAAGTTTCCAACAGGAAATGTATAGTTATAGTTATGAGAAATGAAAGTTGATTTTTTTTTTCAAAAGCAACAACGATAATGAAAACACTCGTCAGTCATAGCCATGTTAGCCCAGAAGCATAAATGATGAGCTAAAAAGGTAAAACATGACTACCATAATAGTGTATCACACAACTTAATGCAAAAACATTCAAAATCGAGATCATAGCGAGCTATTGAAAGGAATCACAATATTTTCCACTAAATATAAAGCCCACTAAATTCTAGGGAAGAAAATAGTGGTATGAATGGAGCACCCAATTTTTTTGGGAAATCATTTAATCAATAAGAACAAACCCATCTCATGCAAAACGACCATGATGACCACAAAGAATGAAATGAAAAATTGAGAAAAAGAGATCCCGATTTAAAGGGCCTCAATTCAACATGAATAACGGTGATGAATCTATTATAATAAGGAATAAACAACTACAAGAAGAATAAAAGAAACCCGAAGCTTGAACTCAGAGCCATTCCATGTATGAAAAAAGTAGAGCTTTGACCTAGTTCATCTCTATTGGAACAAACGGAAATAGCTACAACCCAAATGTCTATATCTGGAAATGGGATTCAGTCAATAAATGCGAAGAATGAATTAGAAGTTTCCAAGAGCAAACATGAATACCCACATTAGGAAACATACGGATATACATAAACGATGATGAATACGTAGGCTAAAAGTGAGCTCTACATTTAACATAATCCTTCAAAGGAGCTCATAAAAGATGACAATATGCACAAGAACAATGCTACCCAAGCATTAAAAATCTTACAAGTTTTGCAGAAATTTTCAAACCAGAGCTCGACAATGGTGGTATTTGCACAAAAAAGATCTGAAATACCTTAATGGTGGCCGAGATAGAACCGAACTTCAAGAAGAGGTTTCAAGAACAATGAAAAGTATAAATATACATGCACATAGCTCACTTGAGTTCATTGTTTTGTGTAGAGTGAGCTCGGATGAACTGATAAATGGTGGTAATGTTTTTTTAAAATCCTCTGTGAAGCTCTAATAATAGCCATAGACAAAAGAACACAATTACAGAGCTTAACAAAGCTAAAATTACATAGATTACAACTCAAATGAATAAATATAGTGGCCACCCCATCAAAGCCTCACGGTAAGAGTTCGAAATAAATGAAAAGTTTTCACAGAATGAACCAATGCAAATAAGAAACTCACATAGTTCAATTTTTCCAAAGTAGAGAGATTTAATGTGATACATCAATGGCGGTGAATAAAATTGGCTAGGGATTCGCCGCTCAAACGAGTGAGAAAATTAGAAAATGATAAGATTGACAAGATTTTCAATCAAGCCTAACTCATTCTAAGCTAGCATCAACAACCTAGAATTGTAAGTATAGGATCAAATGGTGTACATCAAAAACCTAATCCAACAACCCTGATTATTACCTTATAGAAGATCAATAATCAAATATGCAATGATACAGAAGATCAATGGCTACGATTGAATCACTAATTTTAATGCAAAAATTCAAGCCCTAACCACAGCCAACTCATGAATGGTTTGAACCATGGTTCGAGCATCAATGATCCACATTGACTAGTACAAAGATCAAGCAATTAGCAAATCACCAAACACATTCATTACATAGTGAGAACCCTAACCGAGGGGATAGACAAATCAATGGTTGTGAATCAAACAAGAAAAATATCGATGGTCCTCATCAAAAGCAAGTAACTCAACCATGGTTCAGAACTTCACTCAAGTTAAGTATGCCATTGAAATTCATGCGAAGGGTTGAGTCATCATTGAAAGGGGCCAACTAACTTTCCAAATTATCATTTGCATTGACCTATTAAAGGTTTGAAAGTATAGTGTAATAGAAATCAAAATTCTAACAATAATGATCAATCTAATGATTATTTAAAAAGGCCAAAGCCATAGTACAAGCTATGTCTAATAAAAATGTAGCCCATTGGGTGAATGTTTTGCAAAGTTTTAATGAAAACCAATGATTATCAAAAAGGTAAACTTTACCTTATTATATTATGCAATGATGGTCAAAAGGAACCCAAAAATATGATGCATACTATGTAATAATCCAAGGAGGATTAAATGATTAATCAAAAGCCCGAAACATCAAACCATAGTCTATGGTGAATATCCAAAGACTTATTTGAAGTATGTGTTATATGGATTGCGAAGGGGACCAAACAACATTACATGATGATCAAGTCAATGAAGGTGGCCAAGTATACATATGGTCAAGATACATTCTAAAAGGATAAGATTAGAAATGATTATACCTTAAAGTTGCCAAAGGAACCTCCACATAGTATTATTCTCTTACACATGCCTAGAGGTGGTCCCCACAGGAGGAGGACAAATTTTTGAGTTGAAGACAAATACATTATTTTTCTTGCAGAGAATAATATTATGCATGTAATCACAAAGGGACAGAGATGTCATTATCAGCATGAGTTATCCTTCTTGCACAAATGTCAACATCAAAGATCAAGAAGACCCTTTGTACATGTTAATTACCTTATTCTTCATAAAATAAGGGTATTATTATTGTACACATGCCTACAAGTGGTCCCCACACATTAGGTGAATTTTTTACCAAGTTTTGAAGACAAACAAATTATTTGTGCTTACACAGGGATATTGTTTTTTGCATATGCATCCAATGGGGAAGAATTAAAGAATTCCTAATTTTATCATTATAAGTGGATCAAGTTGTAAGTGTCACATAAAGAAGAAGAATAAAAATATTACATGCACATTGGAGAAGACTTGCACAACAAGAAATTATTTAATTTTATCAAAATTATTCACCAAAGTTTTATTAAAAAAGATCAGTCAAATGCACTTAACTGGAATTTATTTTTGTAACTAAGAATATTAATGCCTCATTCTAATAAGCATGTATATTTTTATTCCTTTATTTATTCAGGGTAAAGGGATAAAATTAGCATGCATAGGAAAGTAAAAAATTTAGCCTATATTTTAGGATGGGTTGGGTGAATAATTTTGTTATATATTATGTGTATTGGGAAAGCACAAAAGAGAAATTTTTGGACATAGGAGTGCTGAAGTAATTTTTGGCCAGTTTTAACTTGAATAAGAATTGATTTTTTCCTTTCCAATTATTTGTAGTGGTGTGTATCTCTTTATTAATTCTTGTGAATGTCAATTCCCTGATTAATCATCTTACCTTGTTGTAAATCTGGTATTCTCTACATAATCTTAGTGTGCATGTTTATCTTGTTGTGTTGTTGTGATTTATCCCTCAATACATAAACTATTTTTCCTTAATATTCTGCTAAAAACCATTGGTTCATACATCAAAAATTCATTTCTCAATTTTATTATTCATATACTTAGTCAAAGCCCTAAATGAGTTTGGTTTATCAAGCTTTTAAATTACAATTATAGTCAACGCGTTTACCTTCAAAACCCCAACAACTTAGTTTAGGATACATTAATAAGGAATTGGCCTTGATTCTAGAGACTCACCTCAACAATAGGTATACTCATAGAACTGAGGTAGTTCTATTGTATCTATGAAATTGAGAGATAAAAAACAAGCTTAGAAACCCTTGTCATCTCTCAACCAGGTGCACTTTCACGAGATAACAGATTTTTGCACGTCCGATTAGACACGAGATCACATCTCGCGGCATATTACAACATATTTATAGTGAAATAAATTCACTTTTGAAGAAACAAGATGCAACAATTTATTCTAAAGATCAAAATATTTAATTGGTGACTCTGTGAGATTGATTTCAGACTAGTTTTGCAGCATGTTGCATGCAAAAAGTGACTAGAAGATCATCGGTAAGAGGAATTCCTTATGATTTTATTTCTTTACCTTTGAATTTTTCAAGAAGAAGAGTTGGAAATACCTTACCTTATAGTAGGCCTGGTTTTGGCAACCTTCCTCCTAATCTTCCTTCACTACGTATTAATCTAGTTGTTCAAATCCTTGTTATTACAATGGCTCTACAACCACTTAGAAATTTTATGACCTTTACTAATGGTAGTCATTTAGTAATTCAAGTTTATCATGATATTCCTAATGTTTCCATATAAATTTTATCTTCATTCACTAGTGAAAATCATATTACCCCTACAGAGCACATTAAAGATGTTGCAACCCTTTGTGTTGTCCATAATATAACTCATGAAGATGTAGCCTTAAGATTTTAGATGCATCATCTAAAGGACAAGCTTTGCAATGGCACAAAACATTAGAAATAGGGAGTATAGGAATTTGGGATGAGTTAGGAGAGAAATTACTTAAGCAATTTCAAGACCATTCTGATCATTTATCTCTCATAAAACAGTTGTCTAAAATCAAAGGAGCTCCTCATTAATGAATTCTAGCCAAAGATTAAGCCTCAAGTGATCATACATTGCTATATTATCTCAAAGATTTAAAAAGTGATATTTTAACTATGATTCAATCTATGAGAGGAAAGAATCTTCCAACAGCTTACGATATTGTCATTAGAGCTAAAAATAACCTTATTCAAGCTATAAAAGTTGTTAGGTTAATTATGCATAGTATAATTATTTAATTAATTTTATTAATTAAATAATAATGGTTATAATATAAACCATATTTTTGTTGTGTATTGTTATATGGTTTCTAAACCATATTTGTCTTTCACGGATGTTGTTATATTGTTTTAACAAGTATATTTGTTTTTATTCATTTGTGCTTCCCGGATGTTATTGGAAGCTAATGTAATTTGGAATATAGTTGCACCTGTGCAACTTAGTTTCCTATTTGTATTTGGCTGTGAAATATCTATAAATATTGCAGCCCATTCTTTGTAAGGTTGGTTGATTCTGATTAATACAATCCACAAGCTTCCGTCCCTGTTTACATTTGGTACCAGAGCGAGAATCTGGACTTGTGAAGGTGTGGAAGAGACAGCAGTAGAGATAGAGGATATTGGAGAAGTATTTGCAACATTTGAGATCCTGTACATCCTCA
Organism: Taxus wallichiana var. yunnanensis; assembly: GCA_018340775.1. NCBI lineage: Eukaryota > Viridiplantae > Streptophyta > Pinopsida > Cupressales > Taxaceae > Taxus > Taxus wallichiana. The sequence goes on from CM031244.1 coordinate 766,778,592, forward strand.
TGTAACCTCCCAGCCCTATCCCTACCTCCCCACATCCTCTTGTTCCTTCCAGGTGTTTGGAAGGCAATTTTTTTACACAGTGCACCCAAAGCACTAGGAAAAATTTGCTACGGTATAGATTTTAAAAATAAAAATAAAAAATTGGTGCAGTCATTGTGCACCGAGCCCCAGACCGAGCCATGCATATTGGAGTATTCTGTTGCTGAGTGTGTTGGAGACTTGTGCACCAAAGGCCGGGCCATTTTATAGCATTTGAGAGCTGTCCCTGCTCATTTTCATGTACCCTACACCTACATCCAAAGAAAATAGGCTTGTGTTATTGAAGTTCATTTCTTATGTTTTGACAATATTTTACATGTTATTTAAGGTTATTATGATTGAATATATAGCTTATTTCTCATTTTTTTGTCGAGTTTTCAACGAACACGAACCCAAGTAAAATTTTCCTTGTTGATTTTTTGTTGAATATGAAATTTTGAACTATAGGTGCACCAATTGATTTGAAAAAAATGTTACTGTTAATCTATATCTCCGCTACACAAAAACGGATCAAAAAAGTTGAAAAGTCAATCTTTAAGCAATCCTTGGAAACAAATTATGCTATTTCAACATTATTCAAAAATGGATAAGAAAACTTGAAACATCAATTTCCCAAGAACCCTTGGAGACAAAACCACACAAACACATATATACAATAAATTATTAAGAATAGAAATACATACAAAAACATCTATACAATAAATTATTAAGAATAGAAATACATACAAAAATGCATAATAGTCCTTTTAAGTCCATAAAATATACACTTATAATACATGGCATTCATTAAAATCGAATACACTTTTTGATATGTTTTTGACTTGATTTGACTAATGAGGGGGTGGAGTTTATGGAAGTTTAGTTTACTTTTAGTTTTTCTTTCCTTCTAATTTTTTTTAGTTTTTTCAAGCATTGAAAACGCCCAAATGCCTGCAATAATGCTTGTATTCCTTCCAAAAACACCCCACAAATGGGTGTGTTATTTTCGGGACATTTCTAATAGGCGTCTAAGTCGTTTCGGCACTACCAAAACATTAACAATGCATTTCGAACCGGTAAATCACTTCGGAATAATTTCCTAGAACTTAGCTCCATATAGTAAAAATTAATACTGACTATGCACAGTAGTGTCACATATAATAAGAAGTGGGATAAGCAGCCCAACTTGATAACTAAGCATGTTGGTTATTATGGTTCATTTTAGTTTTTCATTCTAGCAGTTGTCTAGTTGTACCATCATTGCTAAAGTAAAGGCATATAAGGCAAGGTTCTTTCAAATTATCACATAAAGAGCTTTCACATCTTTTCCATTCTCTAAGATTCGTTATATTATTTTCCATCAACAGAATCTCATAAGCTTGGTAAGCGTTTCCAAATTCACTTTTCGAGTTTGTTAAGATGAATTTATAAAGATTTGACTAAGACTATGCACCTGGAGTAGAACAATAATTTGAAAATGAATTACCTGATATCTAAAATTCTGAAAAGCTTCAGCATTGAAGAAGATTACTAAGCAGTGATGTTCAAGGGATGAAATTAAAATCATGAACTTGCGTCTTGTGAGAAAGCTCCATTTCCCACATTTTCACCAGGTTTTCAACTGTTTCTTCTAGGGAACCCTCAGCCCATAACTGCATAAACATATTCCCAACCATATTAATCAAATTTTCCAAGTTGGAAATATCTGACTACCATAAAAAAATAGACCTTCATCCAGATGTTAAGAAAGAGGGTGTTGACATCTATATAAATAGCACCGTGCCTCCACACAAGTATTCTTCTTATCTCCTTTGCCTCGCAGTCAGATGACGACATTGAAGATGGTGTCGATCAAATTATACAAACCTGTCCTGATAATGTTCACAAGGAGCAGCGAATGTTTGATGGTAGCTTCTTCAAACAAATATATGGATGAGAAACGGTTTGAATGAATGTACCTGTTAATGCAATGCGCAAAAGCAGTTTCTGAGGATGCTCCTTCTGCGATGAATGAAACAAGATTTTCCTGTGCGTAATATCCTCCTTCGCTTGTAGCTTGCAAACATCAACCATTTCGATGCATTTTCAAAGAGGGCAGGGACTGACATACTGAGACAGAATGATGACAGTACTTAGGTATGCAACACACTCTTTCTATGGCTTGGCATGGACGCAATGTTGGTTTACCTGCATCAATGCATGTACCACGACCCCTATTTCATGTCAGCCTTTCATCCTCTTGACAAGTTGTCAGTGCCAATACCTGGTGACTCCAGCTGAACAGTCAGCGTTTCAGACCCGTCAGTTTCTTTGCACCCACGGGTCATGTAGACCAGCCTGCTAAACTAAATTGTTGTTGCCAAGTGTAAGGCTGGAAAACTGTCGTACGTCATTGACCAAATCATCGCAGCCATTGCTGTCACTGTCAATGTCTGAGAGGGGGAGCCGTTTCCCATAGAGAACACGCCTTTTGGCGTAATTAATTTTCGCTCAAATCAAATATAAAGGAAGTCAATGATTTCAAGGTTGGTTAGGTGGTGACGATGAACCTCTGTGAAAGAGTGTCTGAACGCATGGATTCCAGCAAGCACAAACACATAATCGTCCTTGTTTTTTTAAGCAGGGGATCGAAACAAAAAAATTAAATAATAAAATTCAGTACCGAGATTTCAAAAATAAAACTCAAATCCAAAATGTTTTACACTGTGCAACACAATATGTTGCGATTGTGCTTCGGCAAAGAAATTGAAACAGCAAGTTGAAACACAGCAGTTCACAATATATATTGTGATCAATAAAAAGGAAAAGATTGGATTCCGAGAAACCTGAAAAACCAAAAACGTTGTGAATAAAAAATGAATAAGTTCGGGTGTCTTTTACAGAGAAATGAAGAAGATATCTGTACATGAGATCCTTTTAATGAACACTTCATGTCTTTAATTTAAACAAATTGAGTATGTTGCACCACTGTAAATTAAGAAGAATTCAAAACATCTGAACTTGTTTGATTTCCCCAATACCAGATGATTGATATCTCAGAATATTTCTTCACTCAATTTTTTCACAATTGCCGGTAGAACATCTTCCCTCTGCCATCCATAAACGAACAAGCATGCCTCTTTCATTGCCTGGTAAGCGCGTCTCAAATATTCATCATAAACCTCGGGCAAATGATTAGCTGGAATATCTCTCCAAAAGAGAAAGCAAGTTTGAAGAAATCTAACAACTTGAATATCCCCTGGACAAGTTTCCAGTCCGCAAATTGCCGCTCTGATCAAAATCTCCTCGTCCAAGATATGTTGATTTTGCCGCTTTAGTAAAAATTTCATTTTCCTGCAAGCAATGCGAGCAAAATAAACCACCATGAACGAGGACTGAATCCACGCCTTACTCTCTCCATCGTCCACAAGATTTCTTTTCATCAAAAGTTTAAAACAGTTATCCACTTGATCAACGAGGACTGAAGGCCGAGATTTCATCCTTGATTTGCAGGCTGTCAAATATTCATTGCAAAGCATGCCATATTGTGGTTCAGATTCTATTATCTTTCTTTCCTCCTCGCATCTTTTGCACTTACAGGAAAAGCCAAAGGCTTCGCAAGATACCTTTCGTAAACAATAAGGGACAAAAACAGGAAAATAAGGGATGGTGATTTCCTGCCCTTTTTCAATCGGTTTGGTTGCATGAATCCTCGTAATATCGCCAGAATTTATTCTTGCTGTGCAGGGCGCACATGAATGGTTTACAAAGGAAGCTAGCAGCCATACTCCATAAAACAACCTGTTTGCAGAATTCGAAACAGTGTTGAAGATGACTGATTTCTTTCCAATTTGTTGAATTGCGGTTGGAGAAGAGTCACCCAATGCAATGCGTTTTATTATGTGAAGGACGAGCTTGTTGTATATTTTACCGACTGTAACTGCACAGACATTCTTGTAATTAGCCACATTTGCAGACGAATAGGTCTTATCGGCAATGAAATCCGACATTTTGGGAACGAACTGCGACAGATGACTGGGAATGTAGGTGGCATGAGAAAGAAAAAGCTGCAAAGTTGTCTCCGCAAAAACGCAGGGCATCTTTCACATTTTGAAGCAGGCCATTATTGACGGGATCCTCCATAGTTTTGTAAGAGAGGGCCAAAGCCTTGCTGATCAAAACTACCCTACCTGCTTCTATATTTTCCGTCGCAAACAAACCCCTGCTGCATTCATTGCTTGTCATTCTGATCTCTACGGGCCCAATGAAATCCCCATCCTGTTTAAAGAACCTCGGCCTGTGCTCACCTGCTCCTGCTCCTTCTATAATGGCGTTTCAGACCTGTCAGTTTCTTTGCACCCACGGGCCATGTAGACCAGCCTGCTAAACTAAAATGTTGTTGCCGAGTGTAAGGCTGGATAACTGCCGTGCATCGTCGACCAAGTCATCTCAGCCATAGCTATCGTTGTCAATGTCAGAGAGGGGGAGCCTTTTCCCATAAAGAACATGCCTTTCGGTGTAACTACACCTCCACATGGGCACACCTTGCACACAAGACTCGACCAAGCCATTATTATATTGAAGAATTTAGCCGCTGATCGAGCTCTCAAGCGAGTTGCTTGACTGTGTTTCTTTGCATTGTGTGAAGCGAGAGTGCCACCTTTGTTTGACCTACCGAGCCCTTTGTTCAGATCTACTTCAACCCCAATGACCCCTGCTTCAACATTCAACCCCAATGATCCCTGCTTCAGTCAAAATGGTGGAGAAAAACAAACAGCGAACAAACTCCCCTGTGGCATCAGCCAAAACGAACACTACCTTGACGTGTTATTGATTCAATAAAGTCCCTGTTCGACCGTGCCTTCCCTCCAAATGGCGACCTGACCCCTGCTAAAAAAAATCAGTGGCATTTACAATCAAACAAAATCCAAAAACAGTGGATAAAAACAAAGGTGGCCAAAGAAAATGGTGAATAAATAGGAGGCATAAGGCATAAGCTAATATACAACGAATGACGAGAGTCAAAAACAATAAACAATGCAGAGGCAGATTAATTTTTTCTGCAAAACCTAAACAAATCCGCCCCATCTTCTACATGGACATGTGGATTCATTGCATCGGCCATGTCGACCACATCCAGAAGGTTAGTTATTTTACGAAGTATTTAAATGCAGTTCTCTCCATTTCATGTGCTAACTGGTATAGTCCCTATGTTGTTTAGGTTGACAGCTCTAGGAATGTGAGGTCTTTCGTTCGACCCCCTCAAATACACTGTTTCAGAAACATTGAAGTTTAGCGGCTAATTTAGCCGCAGAATGCCAAAGTTAGTATATAAAACTTCAGCTCCCTAGTAATAGATAAATACGAAGCTAAAGTTAGAGGAGAAAACCCTAAAAAAATTGTCAAATTTTTTTGCCACTTAGTATTTTTTTAATTCTAAGAAACATTTTTTCAAAGGAGAGGTGACTAAAAACTGTTTTTATAGCCATTTTTTTGCTTAGAGAGTCATATTGAGCTCCAAGGACCACCAGGGCCTCGAAAAGAATTTTTTTTTTGGCCTGCCATTCAATTTTTTTGAATTTTGAATGTAATTGCATATTTCAGTGTATTGTACTAATTTACAGGTTGCCATATTCAACCGCAAACCATTGTAACTTCTTTAAAGCTACAAGACAATTGTACTCAACAATAATAAAAATTTAGTTTTGTATCACTCACGAGATCTTCGATCTCATTCGTAGCATTCGGTATAAACAATGCCTTTGGGAAGTGCTTATGGGTAAAGCTATCATGACTACTACTACACTTAATGCCTAATATAGTAGCAACAACTTCATCTAGGCATCGACCCTTTAAATCGACAAGGAGTAATAAGGACACAGTGCACATACTTTGAGTCATCCCATCCATCTGTGAAGGATTGCTCGACATAAATCCAGATTGAAAAATTATCCAGGTATATAGTGAAGTTACACACGCATATGAGGATATTTATTTGAGCCGGTATCAATAATCATACAGACCCCTTTCAGTACTCTCTTGGTACCACGTATCGGATTCTTTCACGTATGTTAACGCCTCTTTCACGTACTGCCTAGTATATAGAAATGGTGAACTTCTTCCATGTAATGACGAGTATATTATAAGGGTGCATATATAGAAAGGGTTGGTATATCGGACTTACAGATATAGATTGGGAGACCGTATACTTGAAGTGATAGAGCCTTACCCTTTGTCAGTTAATTATGTAAAATGGGCACCAATTCCCCCAAGTTATTTCTTCTAGATTCTACACTTCTAAGAGGAAATAACTATGCAACATGGAAGACAAAAATCATGACACAACTTGAGTTTGAAGAGATTTAGAATGTTGTGGATGGTTCTATAACCAGATCAACAACTAATACAACCCAACAATGATAGTTTGATAGATACAATCGGAAGGCCAAGTTGATAATCTTGTTCGTAGTATCCGACAATGTGCAACCCCATATTTGAGATGATGAATAAGCTAAAGAAGCGTGGGATAAGTTGAGCACAATGTACGAGGCCAAGAACAAGAATGTAAAACTAAATTTGCATAGTCAGTTACACACACTCAAGTTCAAAGAAGATTTGCAGAGTTAAGGGCATCACTTCTATCCCTGGGAGAGGAGGTCACTGATATAGCTCTCATCCGCATTTTTCTAAGAGCACTCCCTCCTTCCTACCACATCTTGGTGAGAACACTCAACTTTTTGGATCAAACAATTTCTTTTGACAAGTTAGTGAGCCTACTGCAACAAGAAGAAGCAATGTACAATAAAGATGATGAAGAGGAGCAGACATTATCTTGTCATCAGAAATGAAAAGGAAAAGGAAAAGGAAAAGGAAAATCTCATTCCTCGCAAAAGTCCACACATCATAATCATGGAGACAAACATAATAATAATAAGAATAAATGTCCTATCTGCAAGAGAGGACATGATATAAAAGATTGTTGGTTCAATACCTACAACAGAGGTTCATCAAGCAACTCTAAACCTCTAAATCAACAATCTTATAAGGGACATTCTAACTAGAATCAAGGGAAAAGAACGGGAAATGGCGAAGAAAACTCCATCGTGAAGGAAATATAGTTGAGCAAGAAGAACATTCAGATAATGAAGACTTATTGTACACTTCTCCTTCAAGTGAACCTTCCACGTCATTTAGTGGTGTTTTGTATATTGATTCATGAGCCAATCGACACATGACCAGCCACAAAGACTAATTTACCACAATGAGGGACACATGTTTGAAAAATCATGTTTCATTAGGTGATGATTCTTCATATACAGTACAGGGGTTTGGGAATATTTCTCTTCCTCTTGGTTCATGCAATTGTAGATTATCAGATGTACTATATGTCCCTAGGTTGACAAATAATCTATTATCAGTTAGTCAACTCCTAGATCACAATTTGAAAAATGACTTTGATAGTCATTCAAGAATAAAATGTGTTTGATTCAAGACGAATCGCGAGGATCGAAAATAGTTGTAACATCCTTGAATGTAGAACATATGTTCCATCTTGATTTTGTCCACAGAGATGATCAGGAACTTGTGGCTAAGAATTCTACCTCCACACAATTGTGGCATTGGAGACTTGGTCACGTCAGTTTCAAATATCTTGAAATACTTTTTCAGTATGACATGGTAAAAGGATTTCCACCTCTCCACAAGGATACATATAAGTGTCCTCACTACCTAGCAGGCATACAACACAGAGCTTCATTCCAGAAGAGTACTTATCGAGCTCATGGTAAGCTTGATATGGTTCATACCAATCTTTGTGGTCCGATGCAACCGAGTCATTTTGGATTTTAGTACTTCATGCTTTGTGTTAATGACTATTCAAGAAAAATGTGGATATATTATCTTCGTAAAAAAAGTGAAGTTTTTGAAACTTTCAAGAAGTTCAAAGTGGCTATTAAAAATGAGACTGGTCATCACATCATAACTCTCCACTCAGATCAAAGGGGGAATTCACTAGTAACGAGTTCAAAGCCTACCTACAAGCTCACGAGATTCATTGACAAATGCCTTGTCCACACACACCATAGTAGAATGGTGTTGTTGAGAGAATAAATTGTACTATCATGAAAATGGTGTGTTGCATGATAATTGATTCTTGACTAGAGAGGACATTTAGGGAAGAAGAAAAAAATAAAATATTTTATTTTTTGAATAGAGTGTCCACAATTTCTCTTGATTGAGTAAGGCCATATGAAGCATGGTCAAAGTGGAAACCATATATTGCACACCTAAGAGTATTTGGGTGCAAAACAAGTATGTGCATATCTAAGCAGAATAGAAAGAAGTTGGATATGAGATCAAAAAAAACTAATCTTCATTGGCTGCAGTGAAGAGACTCTTGGATACAAATCGATGGATCTGAAGACCAGAAAATTATACACCAACAGAGATGTTGAGTTTTTTGAGAAGAAGGAAGCAGAGACTCCTCCTTCGGATTCACATGATGTAGATTTTTTGCATGTTGTAAAAATAGAAGCTGATGCTCCCACAAATGATGAAATTGATGACAGTGATGATCAGATAGAACCACGACCCATGGGAGCCATGTAGTGTATGCATAAGTGGTATACTAACATGATACGAGATGTAAAATTGGATACTCCACCGAACACATCCACCACTGGATCACAAGACTCACAATAAAGCATGAGAATAAGTAAAATTTATTTTGATGAGTAGATTTATTGAATTTGATGAGCCATATACAATCTAGGAAGCACTACAGTCAAAATATTAGAAAGATGCCATGGATGTTTAAGATCAATAAGTGATGAAAAACAATACTTGACAACTTTTCGATCTTCCACCAGGGAAGAAACCCATTGGTTGTAGATCGATATTCAAAATAAAATACCAAACCGATGGGACTATAGATAGGCATAAAGACACACTGGTAACAAATGGGTATGCACAAAAAGAAGGCATAGACTATGAGGAGACATTTTATCCCACGTCTAGGATCAAAACAATAAGGATGATCTTTTCTCTAGCTACACAATTTGGTTGGAAAGTCCATTAGATGGATGTGAAAAGTGCCTTTGTGAATGAAGATCTAGAAGAAGAAATCTACATGACTCAAGGATTGGGGATATGTTATACCTGATTAAGAAGCAAAGGTACACAGAGTCGGAAATCTTTGTATAGCCTTAAACAGGCACCCTGGGCATGGTACATCAAAATTGATGAGCATCTCGTACAACATGGATTTTGTAGAAATATATACGATCCCAATCTCTACCTCAAAAAGTAAGTGGGAGATTGTGATTAATTTTGTTTATGTCAATGATCTATTTATCACTGGAAGTTTAGTGAGGATGTCGATGCAACGAATAAATATCTTAACTAATCATTAAACATGATAGATCCTAGGCTAATGCACTACTGTCTTGGATTGGAAGTATGGAAGAAAGAGAATCACATTTTTCTTTTTCAGTTGAAATATACCAAGAAAACGCTCTAGAAATTAAGGATGGTGGATTGCACACCTATTGCTACACATATGGAGAAAAGATTGCAGTTATCTCATTCAGATCCATCTCCAGTGGTAAATGCAACTCTCTATCAAAAAATGATTGGGAGTCTAATTTACCTAACATACACTAGACCAAATATCATATTTGTAGTGAGCTATGTATCCAAGTTCATGCAGAAACCTCGAGTTTTACATTGGAAGGTAGCAAGGTGAATCTTGAGATATGTCAAGGGAATCGTAGATCTTGGTCTAGATTACATGAAGAATGACAACTTCTTATTGACTAGATATTCAAATTCATATCATGAAGGAAACATTGATGACAGGAAATCCACTTTAGGATTTGTATTCTTTTTGGGATCGGGACCGATATCATGGGGGAGCAAGAAGCAAAACTTTGTTTCTCGCTCTTTTAAAGAAGTCAAGTATCGTGTTGCAAGTGAAGCTATCTGCGAAGTGATTTGGCTACATCACATACTTGAAGGAATTGGCATACCACAGGACAAACCGACCACCTTGTATGTTGGCAATGAAGGTGTTCTCAAACTTGTTCACAATCCAATTTTTCATGAAAGAACAAAAAACATTAAGGTATAGGTACATTACATATGCGAGCATGTCTTTAAACATAAAATCTAGCTTCATTTTTTCAAAACAGATGAACAATGAGTAGATATCTTCACAAAGTCACTTGCACGTGAAAAATTTGAGTTATTTAGAGAATTTTTCTCTTCATCCCTTGCAGAAATGCAAAATTAAGGGAGGGAATGTTAGGGTAAACATTTTTTTACTAGGTTAATTTAGCATTGGTAAGTTAATTATTAAATTGTGGTAAGTTGTTATAAACCATATTTCAATTGTATATGGGAATAGTATTCTTGTAGCATGTTGTTTGTCATTATTTGAGTTGTTATATGGTTCAAACCATATATTTGTAATTATATGTGCATGGGTATGTTTTTTGTTGCATTGTTGTAACATCCCATTTGTCTGCACATGGATGTTGAATTCTATAAGAATTTTAGCACGTTCATTGTAATATTGATTTGATTTATTATTAAAAAAAGTGTGAGATTTCCATCCCTCTTGTACACTTTCATCTTTTAGAAATAGTTTATCTCCAAATCATATGATTTTAAGATCTCAATCCTCTTTTAGGGGCTGATTTTTTTCGTGTGTTCTAGGTTTTTCCTAGTTCTTTCGGTTGTTTGAGTAAAACTTGTTTGGCTCTATGTTGTATGTTTTTAAGTTCTTTTTGAGCTTCACTGCTATATCTTTTTGTAATGGTCCATGGATCCTTTCCATCAATTATGAATTAAAAAATATTATTTATGCAAGCTCTTGGGGTGATGAATAATATGTGCACATATTTTTTCCTCTTAATATTTGAGCAACATCAAAGAATCATCTTCATAAATATTGTTTTGACATATATTACATTTTAACTTTTGCAATAGCTAGAGTGTTTTTCACTAGTTGTGTGAAAAAAATTAATGTCGATTCAATGTCCCATGTGTTCCTTTGTATGTGAAAGGTATATTTGTTATATTTTTTTGCAGCCCTTACAATATGTATCAAAATATATTCTTAATAAACCATATTATGTATGTAATTAAAATATGCATTAATGTAAATTGTTTTTGTTGAACTAGCTAGTTCAACACTTTTTATATTAAAACACATAAGAGCATAATTGTAGTAATCTAAAACTTTTAAAAAAGACATTACAAAGGTATGATTTATAGGTTGGTGGTGGAATAAAAAAATATCTATTACTAAAAACATTACATTAAATAAGACAAAGAACTATGTATTACTTAAGAATATTTTGATGATTGAAAAACAGGGGACGGAAGCTTTGATGAATTTATTAATCTCAATCAATCAACCATTACGAGAGAATGGGCTGAAATATTTATAGATATTGCACAACCAAATACACATGGGAGAATATGTTGTACAGGTGCAACCAAATGCCAAAATGAATAAGCTTCTAATAACATCCGGGAAGCAAAAATAAGATAAAAAAATATATATTGTTTAAAACAATATAACAGTAAGTATAAAAGACAAATATGGTTGATTAACCATATAAAAAAATAACTATAATTATTTAATTAATAAAATTAATTAAATAATTAAACTATGCATAATTAATATTAGGATAATAATATTTTATCCTAACATTCCCCCCCTTAATTGTGCATTGTCTGAAGAGATGAGGATAGAAATGCTCTGAACAACTCGAACTTGTCACGTGCAAGTGACTTTGTGAAAATATCTGCTCGTTGTTCAGCAGTTGGACAAAATTGAAGTTGGATGTTGTGCTTCAACACATGTTCGCGTATGAAATGAACCTGAACCTCAATGTGTTTTTTTCTCTCGTGAAAAGATGGATTGTGAACAAGTTTGAGAACACCTTCATTGTCTACATACATGGTAGTAGGTTTGTCCTATGGTATTCCAAGTCCTTCCAGTATGCGACGTAGCCAAATCGCTTCATAGACAGCTTCTCCTGCAGAACGATACTCAACTTCTGTGGAAGAGCGAGAAACAAAGTGTTGTTTCTTACTTCCCCATGATATTGGTCCAGATCCCATAAAGAATACAAATCCAAAAGTGGATTTTCTATCATCAATGTTACCTGCATGATCTGAATCCGAATATCCAGTCAAGAAGAAGTTTTCATTCTTCTTGTATTCTAGACCAAGATCCACTGATCCTTTGAGATATCTCAAAATGCGCTTTGCTGATTTCCAATGAAAAACTTTGGGTTCCTGCATGAACCTAGATAGATAGCTCACTCTGTAAAGCTGATATCTACGGTCTAGTGTAGGTCGGAGTAAATGAGACTCCCGATCATATGCCGAAGAGAGTGGCACTTACCTCGGAGATGGATCTCGAACAAGATAATTCGTAACTGATTCTCCATAGGTGTAGCAATTGGTGTGCAATCCATCATCCTAAACTTATCGAGCATTGTCTTGGTATATTTCATCGAGAAACAAAGATATGATTCTCTTTCTCCATACTTCCAGTCCAAGACAACCCCTAGTGCATAAGCTTTGAGATCTGTCATGTCGAATGATCGCTTAAGATCTTTCTTCATTTCATCAATCATCTTCACTGAACTACCAGTGATGACTAGATCATCGACATAAACTACAACAATCACCATCTCCCCCTTTCTTTTTGAGGTAGAGATTGGGATCGTATGGATTTCTAACGAATCCATGTTGTACGAGATGCTCATCAATCTTGATGTACCATGCCCGGGGTGCCTGTTTAAGGCCATACAGAGATTTCCTGAGTCTACATACCTTTTCTTCTTGACCAGGTACAACATATCCCTCAGGTTGAGTCATGTAGACTTCTTCTTGTAAATCTCCATTCAGGAAGGCACTTTTTACGTCCATTTGGTGAACTTTCCATCCAAACTGAGCAGCTAGAGCAAAGATCATCCTGATCGTTTTGATCTTAGCTGTGGGAGCAAATGTCTCCTCATAGTCAATGCCTTCTTTTTGTGCGTACCCCTTTACTACAAGTCTTGCTTTGCACTTGTCCATTGTCCCATCTACTTTGTACTTAGTTTTGAATATCCATCTGCATCCAATGGGTTTCTTCCCTGGTGGAAGATCAACAAGCTGCCAAGTGTTATTCTTCATCACTGATTGATATTCAGAATCCATGGCATCTTTCCAAGATTTTGACTGTAGGGCTTCCTGGACTGTAGAGGGCTCATCGATTCAATAACTCTACTTATCAATGCAAAGTTAACTTCTTCTCTTGCTTTTACTGTGAGTCCGTTGTCCAGGGGGTGGATGTATCCAGTGGAACATCCATTCTTGCATCTCGTAAAGTACTTGTACACCATTTAGGCATACGTTGAACTGTTCCCATGGGTTGTGGTTCTATCTGATCAACACCATCATCCCCATCATCACTTTCATCTTCTGAGGGAACATTAGCTTCAATTTCTACAACGGGTGAAAAATCTACATCTTGTGAGTCTGGAGGAGGAGTCTCTGCTTCCTTCTTCTCAAAAAACTCAACATCTATGCTTGTGTAGACTTTTCTACGGTCTTAGGATCCATCAATCTATACCCAAGAGTCTCTTCACCGTATCCAATCAAGATGAGATTTTGTGACTTCATGTCCAATTTATTTCTCTTGCTTTGGGTATGTGCATGCTTTCTTTGCACCCGAATACTCTGAGGTGTGCAATGGATGGTTTCCTTTTTGACCATGCTTCTTGTGGTGTAATTCCATCAAGATCAGTTGTGGGCACTCTGTTTAACAAATACACTGTTGTTTTTGCTACTTCTACCCAAAATGTCTTTGCAAGTCCGAATCATCGATCATGCATCACACCATTTCCATGATAGTATGATTTCTTCTCTCAACAACACCATTTTGTTGCGGTGTGTGTGGAGGAGGCATTTGTCGACGAATCCCATGAGTTTGTAGGTAGTCTTTGAACTCATCACTTATGAATTCCCCCTCGATCTGAGCAGAGACTTCTAATGTGATGACTAGTTTCTTTCTCAACTGTAATTTTGAACTTTTTGAATGTTTCAAAGGCTTCACTTTTCTTGCGAAGACAAAAAATCCACATTTTCCGTGAATAGTCATCAACACAAAGCATGAAGTACTGGAACCCAGAATGACTTGGTTGCATCGGACCGCAAAGATCGGTATGAACCAGGTCAAGTTTACCATGAGCTCGAAAAGTACTCTTTTGGAATGAAACTCTGTGTTGTTTTCCTGCTAAGCAGTGAGGACACTTGTTTGTATCCTTCTGAAGAGATGGTAGCCCATGTACCATATTACACCGGCGAAGTGTTTCGAGATATTTGAAACTTACATGACCAAATCTCCGATGCCACAACTGGGCTGAGGTGGAGTTTTTAGCCACAAGTGCTTGATCATTTTTGTGAATGAAATCAAGTTGAAACATACATTCCACATTTGAGGCATTTGCAATTATTTTCGAGCCTCTGGATTTATCTCGAATCAAACACATTTTCTCGCGGATTGACTATCAAAGTTAATTTTCAGTTTGTGATCTAGGAGTTGACATAATCCGAAAGAAGATTCTTTGTCAACCCAGGGACATATAGAACATCTGATAGTTTGCATTTGTGTGAACCAAGGGGTAGAGAAATGTTTCCAATCCCCTGAACTGTATATGAAGAATCATCTCCCAACGAAACATGATTTTTCGATGGCGTGTCCCTCATTGAAATAAAACCAGTCTCTATGGCCGGTCATGTGTCGAGTGGCTCCCGAATCAACATACCAGACATCACTAGATGACGTGGATGGTTCACTTGATCGGCAAAGTGAACAAACAAGAAGTCTTCATTTTCTGATTGTTTCTTGTTGCTTAGCAATATTACCTTCTTTGGTGGGGTCTTCTTTTCCAGTTCCCCTTTTTCTTCCCGTGATAGTTGTTTGAATGTCCCTTGTAAGATTGTTGTTGTTGTGGTCCAGAATTGCTTGATGAACCTTTCTTATAAGTGTTAAACCAACAATCTTGTAAGTCATGTCCTCTTTTGCAAATTGGACATCACTTCTTCTGTTGATTGTCCCCATGATACTGATTCTGATGTGGGGAATTCTGATAGGATTTAGGTTTTCCTTTACCTTTTCCTTTCCATTTTTGATGTGAAGACAGTGCCTGCTCCTCTTCATCATCCTTGTTGTGCATTGCTTCCTCTTGTTGCAGTAGGTTTACTAGCTTGTCAAAACTAATTGTCGTATCTGACAAGTTTAGAGTTGTGACAAAAATGCGGTAAGAAGAAGGGAGAGCTCTCAGAACAATGGGAATGAGAGATTCATCTTTGACCTCTTCTCCTAGGGCTAGAAGTGAAGCCCTCAACTCTACAACTCTTCTTAGGAAGGCTTTAATTTTCTCATTCTGCTTGAACTTCAATGTATGTAACTGACTCTGCAAATTTAGTATGACATTCTTTTTCTTGGCCTCATATATTGTGCTTAGATTATCCCATGCTTCTTTTGCTGTTGTGGCATCTCGAATGTGGGCTTGCACATCGTCGGACACTCCAAACAAGATGATGAGTTTTTCTTTCTGATCTGCTCTATCAAACTGTCGTTGTTGTGTTGCATCAGTTGGTGATCTGGTTAGAGTACCGATCCACAACAAGCCGATTTCTTCAAACTCAAGTTTGTGTCTTTATTTTTGTCTTCCATGTAGCATAGTTGCTTCCTCTCGAGCAATTGTGAATCCGGAAGAAAAATTTGGGGGCATTAGTGTGCCCATTTTGCAGAGATCACCGCAGGGGTTTGGCTCTTATCACTCCGGTATTAGGTCTCCCATCTATATACCATCGATCCGATATACCGAACCTTTCTATATACGCGCCCTTCCGATATACCCGTCGGTACGTGGAAGAAGCTCACCTTTTCTATATACCCGGCGTTACGTGAAAGAGGCGTTAACGTCGTAAAAGAATTCAATACGTGGTATCAATCAATATTGATGGGGTGCAGTGCGATTATTGACACTGCTCAAAGAAATATCCTCATACGCGCGTGTAACTTCGCTATATACTGAATAATTTCTCAGTCCGGATTTATGTCTTGCAATCGTTCACAGACGGATGGGATGGTTCATAGTGTGTGCACTGTGACCTTATTACTCCCCGTCGATTTATAGGGGCGATGCCTGATATTGTTGCAGCTATATTAGGTGTTAAATGCAAAGTAGTCATGACGGCTTTACCCGTAAGCGCTTCCCGCAGGCACCGTATTGTATACCGAAAAGCTGCGAATGAGATCTAGGATCTCGTGAGTGTTACAGAACCAATTTTATTGTTTTTGGTTACAATTACGCCACATGGTTTAGCGATTCTAAAGTTTTACAATGACTATGGCAACTCAAAATTAGTACAATATGTAGCATATATATAATTTACATTCAAAAACTAGACCATTTGAATGGCAGGTGCAAAAAATTTCATTTTAGCATGCCCCTGTGGCCTCCTGAGCCCAATACGACCCAAAATGCTAAAAATTGCAAAAAAGAAGCTGAAGATGCAATTTTTAGATAGGTCTCCCTTTGTAAAAAATGTCTGAAATGAAAAAATAGACCAGATGGGAGAAAAAAATTTTTACCCTAGCTTAGGGGTTTCTCCGCTAAATTTAGTTAGTTATAACTAAATTCAAAAAATCTGCTAAATTTAGCAGTTTCGCCAAAAATTCTGCCAAATTTCAAAAGGTGAGTTTTTGAGTGTTGTGGTGGGATTTGACCCCCAGACCTCTCACTCCCAAGGCGCATCCAATAACCAACTTGGCCACTTAGGGCGCTTGAGCTATGAAATGAAGGAACTTGTATTTAATTACAGGTAAAATCGACTTACCTTGTTTGCATGGCGACTTGGTTGAGTAGATGCCACGTGGCTGCATGCGTGGAGGTGGTTTTAGGGTTCGATTTGCTTGAAAAACGGATCTCCTTTGCTTTGTTTTTTTCGTTTGGCTTTGTATAGCCGCCCCCCTTTAATACTTCTTTGTTTGTTCTCTTGTGCAGGTCGTGCTTGTTGTGTTGGAGTCCCAGCGCATGGATTTGCAGAAGGCCGCTTTTGCTTTGATTGTTTTTTCTCCTTTGTGCGTGTTCGGATTGGCTAATGCAGTCCGCGGGTTCCTTTGCACACACCATCTCTTTGTTGTCCATGTTTTTCTTGTTTGCTTTGGTCGGTCCGCTCCTTTTTAATTGACTGTTCCTTTGTGCAGGTCGCGTGGAGTATGGCGTGCGAATGCTAGGCTCACAACGCCCGTCTTCTCCTCAAGAATAAAAATGGCCCGAACAATTTGGCGCCATGAGATTCTAATCGGTCTAAATTCGATTGCTGACACCGAATGAAGCCCTTGCCTTCGTATTGGAAGGGTGAGTGTGAATTAGGGACGGCGTTCAATGCTTCCCACTTAGTAAATTGCAGGCTTTGGCCACTTTTTTATTTGTTTTTGGCCGCTTTTCTTTGATACTCATCCACGCTTTTGTTCAAGTTAGCCGCTCCTTCCTTCATTTTATGAAGGTCGAGCTTCTGGTTGGAGTCGATTAGCCCCACGGCGTAGGCTATGGTTGTTGCTTTAGCTTATTCTTTTTTTTAATTGATTGGGTGTGAAGTATAGTGCGGAAAATTTCTATGGCCGCCTTTTTTTTTTAAATATATATGCCTGACAAAAATTTTCTGGTGCAACCAAAGCACAGGTCAAAAAAATTTGCCTTGCAATCACCTAGAAGGAACAGGAGGATGTGGGGGAGGCAGGGATGGGGCTGGGAGTTTGCACGAGGCTGCACAGGCTCTCAAATGCTGCAAACACTTCTCCAATCTCCTCTCTCTCTGCTGCTCTCTCTTCCACACCTTTACAGTCTAGATTCTTGCTCTGGTACCAAATGATGATTGAAAAACAGGGACGGAAGCCTGATGAATTTATTAATCTCAATCAATCAACCATTATAGAGAATGGGCTGCAATATTTATAGATATTGCACAGCCAAATACACACGGGAGAATAAGTTGCACAGGTGCAACCAAATGCCAAAATGAACAAGCTTCCAATAACATCCGGGAAGCAACAATAAGATAAAAACAAATATATTGTTTAAAACAATATAACAATGTATGTATAAAAGACAAATATGGTTGATTAACCATATAACAAAATAACTATTATTATTTAATTAATAAAATTAATTAAATAATTAAACTATGCATAATTAATATTAGGATAATAATATTTTATCCTAACATATTTGTGTTCATTATTACGTAGTTAAGAAATAATTTTGATGTAAATATTATTGTGTTCATCAGACCAAATTACATATATTTATATCCTATGGACTTTAAAGACTATTTTTTGTATTGTTCAGTGTAAATATGTCTAGAAATCTTCACAAATCATTTTTATATGTTTAGAGGTTGACATCTCACTTGGCTTCTCCTGTTGGAACCCCCTTTGCATCCACTTACATTGTGATTTTCTAGTGTGATGTGTGACAAATTTTGTTGGAAATATAATAAAAGGTGCAAAGATGGATACCTTAGCATTTTATTTTCTATTCTAGCATAAGAATATGGACAAATTCATCTTATTTAAATATTGAGAAGACAACACTTGTTTTGAAAACTTCTTGTATGCTTTCTAGCAATATCAAAATTAAACTCCGACATACAATTTCAATTCCCTCACCAAAAATAAATCTTGAGGATTCTAGGTTCCCCATTTGGAAGACAATGGGTGTTATGAATAGAAATAATATTAACTACTGACCTCATTTTTCCTTCAAATGATTTCCAAAAAAAACATGTTTCATATTTTCTTTGTTGTAAGAAATAAAAGTTTCGCATAGGTTGCCTCAAACATTTTCCCTACTCTTGGATTTCTCCTCCATCAATTCCTTTCTTTATTTTTTTTTAATGATGAAAGGTTTTTTGAATGGGATCCTACCTAGGAAAAACAAAAAGGGTCAAAACCAAGATAAATCATTGAGTACAAAAGAAAAAACATAAATCACATTCCCTAAAAGAACTACAATGAAAATGAGTCATAGCTGAAATATGGTAAAAATAGAAGTAGAAAAGGAACGACCATAAAAGTAGAAAAAATAGACAAAGTCTTTAGGAGGTAGAAGTAGAATTTTTGTTTTTCTTGTTGTGAACCTTTTTCCACCTAGTAGAATCTTCCTCTATAGGATGAACTACTTCAATGCCTTCAATCGGATGATAATTTATTTTTGAAATGGGAGAGTATTTCTCCTTTACCACTTCATGAGTTTGTGGTATAGGATTGTTGATCCTCAAAGTTTCATCTCGGAAAACCCCTTAGGGCTCACTGGACTAATGGGTTGGGGGGTCTCAACAACCATCTGCATACTATCATCCTTTGAGGATATATTTTATGAGCAGGATGACAATCAATTGAGAACCGAGGAAGGGCTGCACACCATATAATGTTTAGGTAGAGAGTATTTACACCAAGTAGGTTTAGATCCATTGTGCTTAGGTTGTTCACAATCAGGGATCAAGTGACATATTTTGAAGCATCTATTGCATTGAAAAGGCACACCTTCAAAGTCAAATTTAGACCCATGTTATATCACCAATCAAAAGGTTGATCTCGGGGGAGGTCTTCACCATGTAGTGTCACCAAATAAAAAAACTAAATATAAAAGGTGGGAAGTAATGGTTAGGTGAAGGCGTGGTTAGGTGGGTGGTGTGTAGAAGAGGAGTTAGCAAGTGGAGGGTGACTTGTCCTCCTAACCTACCGACTTGTCATTTTTCTTGCACAAAAATACAAACACTTTATTGTTAGTTCCAAAGGCATTTAACACGCTAAAACCCAATTCAACATTGCAGGTTTAGTTGTAATTAGATATTACAATGAGTGCAAACACCAGTTGTAAAGTATTAAAAAAATTAATATGGTTCTTTTCTTGAAACATGTTAGGTTTTGACGAGTAATCCATCAAAGAATGCATTATGCGTGTGTGGATCTCTACCTTTTCTAGTAGTTATGAATGCCTTGTGGTAGATGTGTGGGAAGTGGAGGCTTTCTCAGGATTTTTGCAAAGTATTTCTTTGTTTATTTCTGATCTTTCTCTAGTAGGCAATTGGGCCAGGAAAAATGTTTGGACATCTGCGTTGGGTGTACGAGGGGTAAGAGTGTGAGGGAGTTTTTTTGTATCCGCGTTGAAATAATTTTGCTGCAGGATTTTAGTTGAGGCTTCCAAATTTTGTCAATATATGATAAGGTAGTTAGGCTTCATATTTTCTAGGGGCCTTCATATTAATCACCACTTATGGGTGTGGGAAATTATTTCTGGACCATTTATTGTGTATGAATAATACTAATAATAATAATGCATACAATGTCTTTATAGTTGAGTAGGGAATGAGATGCAACGATCAAATTATTATGGCAAAAAGAAAGTTTTATCATGGGTTAAGTCTTCCGATAAGGTCTTTTTTGTTGTCTTATTTTCTAGACTCTAATACTTCAATGAAATTTCCTTATGTTTCTCCTGTGGGATTGATGAGTTTTAATCTTTGATCTATTGATCCCTCTACTAGTTTTTATTCTTCTCTAGGCCTTGGTTTGGAGAAGAAGTTAAATAAGGAGAAAAGAGAGGGGAAATAATTGCAAGAAGAGGAGGATCAGGAGCTTCAACCTCAACTGGAAGAAATGAACAAATTACCAAAATTTATGGCAAAGCGGGACTCTACCAAAGATAAAACCTATGAGGATTGTGATGTTAAGGCTAAGTTCTCTAAAAGAAGAATGCTCACACGAGGTTAAGGTATCCATGAATTTTGGAAAGACATACTATGCTATAAATTCTGTTACGTACCTTTTTCTTTGAGTAAATCTAATTTGTTTATTTGCCATAATCCTCAGATATTAACAGAGAATGGTTGATAACATACACTCTTTGATTAAAGAGTTGGCATTGGAAAAAGAGTGACTTACAAGGCCTCTTAAAATTGAATCATATGAACTTGCAAAGTTAAGACCTTACAACTAGGAGTTGTCTTAGAAGTTAGAGTCACATAATCATAGGCTAGAGAATCTAATTTACTCAGAACATGGCCCATGGCAGTAGTGTGGTGGGGCCACGAGATATTTCCACTTTGAATGATGAAATAGTGCTTGGGAAAGTATTACTGTCTGATGTTGTAGTGAGAAATGTTATGAAAAATATGTATGCAAAATGGGTTCTTTGGAAGAAGATTTAGAGGATTTCAAGGAAATGAGAAATGGTGGAATTATGGATTCATACAAACCGCTTGAAGAAATGCCTATTAGAGATGTTGAACCAAATCCCACAATTTTGACAGGCTTCGTTCCTCCATGCATGGTCTCCTTACCTTTATCTTTGATAATTTTCATATAATTGGTTTTTCATTTGCAATATAATAGAAACATTAAACTATTAGATACTCGAACAACTAGATATTTTAACCAGACAACTAGTGCAATCAATAAAACAACACCTCGTGATCTTGCAACCGACTCATAATTTGACCCTCAACCATGTCACAACCCCAACCTCATCCATTTTTATACCTAGGGTGTCAAAACTTGGTACTCATGTCCACTTGGTTTTGGTGAGAGATAGATGAGTTAAATAAAACAACCATTTCGTTCTACCTTGGACATTATAAAAACACAATTTCCAGAGACTTACAAAACAACACTCTAAGCATCGTCAAATAGATGTCAAGCTTTGTATGTGTTTCTTGTTATGTAGAGAGTCGCATAAAGCATTAGCTCAACCTTTTTTGACCATTTGTGCACTCTTTTCTGCTCCTCTAGGAGCCCTGCTACTTTGTTTAGCACTTTTAGGGAGCTGCTTAAAATTAAAAGTTGGTTTTCATATCGTCTTGGCATATGGGCCGTGAACAACGAAATACTTTTCTGTCCTCACAAACCTCTCTTATTTTTACCAGAAAACTTCCCAGAACCTTTGGTTTGTGAAAATCACACTCCTGGTTAGTTTGGAAAAGGGGTTTTGTAGGCCTTCAGTCGTTGTTTCACTAGGTCAAACTTCGCTAATTACGACGGGTGGCTATGGAAAACCATTCATCAATTGAACAACATTCTGCAGTTCTAAATTTTGTCAGTCCTCAAGGATTCTTCATATATAGGTGGACACGTATGAATTCTCCCATCGTGAATTTTCTTATCAGAAGATATTTTTTTAACGTACTTTCTTATTAGCTTAGCTTCAGCAAAAATTTGACATTTTTGTAACTAGCAGGAAAATGTAAAAGAAAGGTGTAGGACCCGAGTTAAGTTAGAAAACCATTGTGAAAACTTAGTGACACTTGTAAATAAGTATTTGAAAACCTATCTTGTGACCTTTTGTGTGAAATTTGACTTTTTGAAAAATAATGTCTCTCCCTCTTCCATCTCTCTCTCTCTCTCTTCTTAGTTACAAAATGATGTAAAATGAAATGAAATAAATATATGTCTCTAAACCTATTCTTTCGAATGAAAATTATTATTATTATTATTTAAATTGGAAACTAAAAAAACATTAATTATGCTAGATCTAGGTGTATGACATGTCAGCGTTTTATCCCTGATTTCATGCTCACATGGTTTTGTAGGATGGCGAATCGATGTGGTTGTAACTCATTGTCTATTATTGTAATTTATGTATGTTATTGAAATATAAATGTGTGTGTGTGTGTGTGTGTGTGTGTGTGTGTGTGTGTGTCCCATCGTGTGTTAAAGTAAAGACTTGTTATTAACATTTTGTAATATGTATGAGATGCTAATTTTACGAGTTCTTTGGTAAATGTGGATTAAACTATAGGTGCTCTTGTGATTCAATTTACACATGGTTGAAACGGGGTTGGATATATATGTTAAGTGAAATTTTAGAGGATAGTTCTACATTTTTGAGTATTGAAAGGTTTATTAGTGAAGTTTGGTAACATTTTTAAGATGCTAGTGCTTAAGGGAAATGTTCATCTAAACATGGGTATTATTTAATTCTAAAATTGTATTGTAAAAGTTGGATAAATGTGATAAATGAAATTGAATTTAATATAATGGAGTGAAAATCTAGTGTGCAATGGATGATTAAATAATTGGTGTATGGTATTTCTTAATTTAAAGATTTAATAACAAAATATATCCAAACTAGTTAACCCTAGTATAAAATTCGTGCATAAATACTCTTCCTATGTGTTTCCTTTCAACATAGAAAACTAATACCTTAGAATGAACTTAATCTTTACACTCAATGGAACCTTCTAGCTTAGGTAAATAAGAGCCCAAGTATGAGTTCTTCATCATAGGCTATAAGCTTAGCGACGTCGTTGTGAACCCGACGATTAGGAATGACATGGTTAAACTTTATCTTGAGTATGTGGTCCCCTTCTAGGATTGGTAATCGTGTATGTAGTAAGGAGAATGTGTTCTCTTAAGTAGTACTCCTTGGGAAACCTACATTAAACATAGTATAAAATCCACTTGGAGCGACATTCATATTGAGTGGCGAAGATTTCCAACTAACCTTGAAAGTCACCTTTAAGAGTTGGGATCATAAATGCACTCGATACTCAATCTCTTTTATCATTTTGGTTTTATGGTGCAATACTCATAGTTAATTATAAAACTTAACAACTTTTAGTTTATGATTAGTTAGTATGAATGTAACCATAAGATTATGTGTTTGGATAAAGGTGATATTTTAGATCATTCATATAACAAGGTTAAACCATATTATTGTGAGAAAAGGGATTTGCATTATGTAAAATCTAATGTGAACCTTAGCTCTTTAAAAAATGGACTAGTCCATCTTGTCCTCCCAATTATCCTTCTATGTAATGGATGTATGATGTGAAACTGTGATCGTGTCCTTATAGATAAATCCCCTAAGGCAGAGACTAATGGTCTCATGAGGATTCAAATGCCCCTAATATCAAATAGGTTACATAATTCATTAAGAAATGCATATGAACTTAGGTAGGTAAAACCCTATTAAGTTATACATAAATGATACTCATTGTACCTAACGTATAAAAAAATAAGGAAGTATGTTGCCATGTTAAGAGCCTTTTAATCCTTAACTAGTTATCGAACATAACTATAATAATACAATAATTTACGCTTTTCCTTGGGAAGTGTGTTTTGAGATGTTATTCCATAGTTAAAGTGAAGCACAACCTTCCTTGTAATGTAATTAAACCCTTTCCTTATGAATAAAGAACCTATTTCCTATAATACTTGTTGTGTACTAAATCAATTATCAATTTATAAATGAATGAAATAAACTTGACCCTAAATCCTAAAACAAATAAAATGAATTTCACATCCTTTAGATTTAGATTTGATTTGTTGTGTAATGGAGGTCTGATATAAGATCAAGATGCATGCTCTTAGGATGAATCATAGGGATAATACCTAGTATCTTTACGTGTAAATAATTACCCTATAAAAAAATGAGATAATTAAATAAGTAATTGAAATAATTTACATGGTCCTTATTTAATGAGCTACCATGTAAGTGTTATCCAAAATGAGCCCCTACTTATTTTGGCTAACTTGCCTTCATTCTTTCCTTCCTTGTGCTTCAAATTCAATTTTCACACATTGTAAGCACTCAAAAGATTCTGGAAATGGCTTCATCAAATAGGATTTTCTTCCCCTTTCCAAAAATATTAAATAAGTCCTCCTAACTCCAAATATTTTGAAAGTTATGGCTTGGCGGAGGTGGGATGCAAATTTTGCCCAAGGATGAAGGCGGGTTGGCGGAAGAAAACTTGACACTTAGCCCTTTTGGCTAAAAGGTGCAAAGTCACAAGATATCCCACAGCCCATGGAGGGGAAGGAAGTGAGTTGGCAGAGGTGCGGGAAAATTGTTGGCACTTAGCCCTTTTGGGAAAAAAACTCAAAGTCAAAAATCGGCCCGGGAGCCCGCAAAGGAGAAAAGTAAAATTTGGGCCGCACCTTCACGCCAAACCAAGGTCGCCACATGTCATCAGGAGAGAAGGGTGCGGATATTTTTGGGAAATTTTCCCAATTTGAAATCAAAGGGGAAAAGGTGAAGTTTGGCCTGTGGGCCCGTGAAGGAAGAAAACGAAGCACACGTTCGTGCCAATAAGAATCGACAAGTGTCATGCGGACTGGGGGCCGCAGAGATTTTTGGGAAATTTTTCCAAAAGGGAAAAAGTAAAATTTGGGTCCGTGGACCCATTTTCAAATCTGATTTTCCGCCATTTTTGACCTAATTTGTGCCTTGAAATTTGTGCCCTAATTTTTCCCTAAATCTTTAGATGGGCATATCTTTCAATTCAGAGATTAGATTTGGGAAAAATTAGACTCATTGGAAAGATATTGATCTCCTTTATGCATTGGAGGCATAAAAACATCATTTTCTATAGGTTTCAAGGAGGAAAAATCTAGAAACGTCTTTCATGTCTTTAATGCGAACCAGATTGCTTCGAATGAGTCATTTTTTGCTCAATCTGCCATTGTTTCTTTCTCCCACATGCCAGGATGAAGAATCAACTTGATTTGATGGGAAAAAACCTAAAATGTCTTCTCACACCATTAATCCAAGATCAGATTGCTTTGAGATCCGTGTTTCACCAAATTCATCATTTTTTCTCCAACACACAAAAATAGAAGTAGAGGAGTCAATTCGATGGGTTTACAGGATGATTTGAAAGGAATTAATAGTGGATTGTTGAATTAGAAGATCTTATTTGCTTCCTCCTCTGTTTTCTCTCTCCTTACTTCAACTATAAATGGAAAGGATTCGATCCTTTGTTTTGTTGGACGTTTTTGTTCTTGCAGACTCCCCTCTTCCCCTTGGCACTTGAATTCATGGAGTTTCAGACCTCTCATACAGACTGCATCACATTTTTTGCCTCCTTGCTATTGCAATGTATTGTATCAAACTTGGAAATGAGAATACATGTTCTATGATCGATTTTCAATCCTCTCATGCATTTATTATTGTCTTATGATCTTTCATTGCATTCTGGTAATTTGTGCATGTTTTGTTGCTGCATCCTCATGATCTATGTCTATTTTTGCAAAACAAGAAGTTCAACACTCCTTTGGTGTATCACCGTTTGTTTTTGCTTAGTTTTGTTTCCCATTTCCATGTTTTCTATCAACTCTCCTTGGAATCTAGAGTAGGATTTTCAATCAAACCTCTATAAATTTCATGCATACACCTAAACAGAGGAGTAGGAACCAACCTCAATCTGAGATTTTTCCCCAATTACAAAGGTCCCACACTTTGGGAAAACTCAATGTTGTGCAATCACACTAAATGACCCAATTCTAGATTGCAGATCTGAAGGTCATTTAACGGGTGCTGTAGATTTGCGCTAATAGTTTTGGCATGCTTGGTGGGATGAAGAGGTCTTCCACTTCATTTTTTTGTAGGTTGATGTGTTCCTGTTTAAAATTTCAGCCTTTGGAGGCACTTGCAAACACATCTGGTGACTCCATCTAATCAACAACCCATCTTTGAAGTTGTAGACCTTCTTTCCATTCATTTTCTTTCATTTTTCATTCCATTTTTCCTTCCATCTCTGTCATTATTCTTTCACTCCATGAAGTTGTGCAATCATGACTTCATTTCCCCATGGAATCTACAATTTTAGCAACAACAATTTTTCCCACCTCCAACATGTTTTTCAAATCCTCCATATCAACATTTTGATCAAATTCAAAACCAATATGCATATCCATATGAGAAATGCCAAAATTAGTTTGGCTATGAAGCATATCAAGCACAAGGGTATGCAGATTGTGAGGGAAGTGAAGAAGAAAATGCAATTTGTTGGAGAAGATCCAAAAAGTGGAGATTGACATGGTGTGGTGCAATCAAGAGCAACATCTCAAATGAAGGCTTTCAAAATTGTTTGCAGGGCACCTTGTCCATGGGTTGGCCCTTTTCCAAGACATTATGGCCCTCAGGAGAAGATGGAATTCATGATTGGGATGCTAGGTACCCAACTGTTAGAAAATAAGAGATAAAATATGTGGAATAATCCCTTACAAAATCGCAACAGTAGAAACTAATATGCAGAAAATATTACAGATCTCAAATAAAAGTGCATAATAAATAACACAACATAGAGAGACAAGATTTAACGTGGTTCACCCAATTTGGGCTATGTCCACCAAGAATCACTTTCTCATATTTTATTACAAGCGTCCACTCTCTCAATACAATACCCAGATCTGTTTGGAGCTATGCTCAACAAACTCTACAGAATTCACACCCAAATTCAAAACACATCTGCAATACATTTGCTTGTTTTTCTATCATATGCATAAGACCATATAAATAGACAATTGCTTAAGCAGTTTTACAAAACCATGGGTATCAAACAATGGGCAAAAAAAACCATCCCATAAACCTATGGGTAGCCGAAGAGGTAGTTTTACAAAACAATGGGTACAAAAAAACCATGGGCCCAAAAATAGCCCATAACGGTTACCCATTACCCATGGGTTAATAAACCACCCATGAAAATTTTCTTCGGGGGCTTTTCCCCAACCCCCTGACCCACTCACCGACGAGCGGGACCACCGTAAAAATACCCGAGTGTAACACATAGAAGGTGCACCACACTCTAACATGAAAATAGGCTCCACAACATCTCAAATGAAGGCTTTCAGAATTGTTTGCAGGGCACCTTGTCCATTGGTTGGCCCTTTTCCAAGACATTATGGCCCTCAGGAGAAGATGGACTTCATGATTGGGATGCTACCCCAACTTGCATAATGGACAGTGGAGATAGAGGCCTATAAATTTGGTGCTGAGAAACCTTGTCAATGGGTAAGTTCTACACCATCATTTGGTTTTTCTCTTTCCATTCCTCAAGCAGCACCATCTCAATTTGGGCTTCAATTTCCAAGCTTCCCGTTGAATGCCGCCCCAACTGTGAAATACATTTCTCCATCCCCTAGTCTTCCACATCATCTCAATTCTTCTGTCATTTTCCCTTCCAAACATCTATCCCCTCTAAAGAAACAAGATTTTCTACCTCCTCCACCACCACAAAAATTTACAAAATCAATTGAGTTACAACCCACCCCTCCTCTTGTATTCCCAAATCCATGTTGTGAAGATAAAAATCAGAATGCCAGTCAAGGAAAACAAAAGCAAGAAGAAGAGCCAAACAAGGATGAAAAGATCAAAAGTTTGTTGAACTTGGATCTTAAATTTGGGATTACAAAGATCCTCTTGATGGTTAAGCCTTTAGAGGAGATTAAAGTTGAAGAACAAGTGGTGACCAATGCTGATTTTATAGCAGCAGAAGAAAGAAGATCAGTCATCAAGTTTCTCAAAGTGTAGTGTCCATGTTGGCACTCTGCTGGATGGAGATGTTGATCCAATAGAAGTTACACAATCAACCATGTAAGAGGAAACTCTAAAAGAGATCTTGCAGTCCTAATTAGTCCTCTAGAACAACACATTGAAGAGTTTGATTCATCAAACTTCATGCTAGAGGAAGAAGTCATTCAAGAGCAAGATTGTCTTCAAGTAGTAGAGGAAGGAGAAGCTGATCCATATCCAAAAGAAGAGGAGCACATTCCAGCTGTGAAGGAGAAAAATGCAGGTCTAAGAGCTTTAAACTCAAAACAATGTGCTATAGAAGAACCTTCATTTCTTCCTTTCACTTCATCTCTCTCGAGTTCTAATTTTGGAGAAGAGTTTGATCTTTCAAACTTCATGTTGGAGGATGAGAGAAACCATGGTGAAAAAAATTTTTTTGATCAAGAGAACACCATGGAGGAAGTTGAACATTTGCTATAGGACAACAAGGAGGTAGTTTATCTGTTAGATTTGGAGGATTGTTTTGATGGAAAGGAACCAGTTGAAATCACATTATTTTCTCCTCCATCATCCACCTTCCAAGCACAAGAAACTACTGCCATGAAGAATAGCATTCATTTGTAGCAACTGCACTTTATAACAACTCTTTGGAATCAAGGTTGGAAGATATTAATCTTCCATGTTCCTCATTGGAGGAAGAAGAGAAAGGGCAAGAGAACTTCATCATTTCTTCCACACCATCCACCCAAGAAGGTCCATAAGAAGACTCCATTTTTGGAGTTGAATCTCAGAGCTATGGGCATATCAAATGGATCAGACCTTGCCTAATCTAGGTATTTGGCTTCATTAGAGCCAAGAGAAGCCAAAAATAGTCATGCTTGCTTCTGAGCATGAGTATGAGCATCAAAGTACCAAGGATCAGTTGCCATACCTCTTCAATCCAAATGTAGAGAAACTAAAAGAGGTATCTAATTTTTTTCACTTGACACCTTGCTAATTTGGATAGAAGACCAACTTCTTGTTGATTTTCCACTCATCCAACCAGTCATGTTCAGTGTCAAATCATTTGCATGGCTGCCAAGTTTGAAGAAGGGAAGCTATTTTGCACAACCAGTTGCAGGGTTTGTTTAGCTTACCTTTGCTTCTAGTTAGAGTAGAGTAGGTAGGTTTTCTTTCAAAAGAAGAAGTGCTTGTGCACACTCTGCATGTTCCATTTGGAGCATGTATGATTTTCAGTTTTGTAAATAGTTGTTTGGTGCTTTTTTGATTGCTCTTGTATAGTGCATTCAGTGGCATTTTTGTTAAGATCAACTCCAAGTTTTAGTGGCTTTCCAAGTAGCTCAGAGGTCATATTTTCCTAGTTTAGACCAGAGTTGGTTATAAGGCTTGACTCCATGCCCAATGGGTGCTTCAAAGGCCACTGATCATTCATCTAACAGGCAGATGACCCTCTGAGTCACCAAAATTGTTATCCAAAATGAGCCCCTGCTTCTTTTGGCTAACTTGCCTTCATTCTTTCCTTCCTTGCATTTCAACTTCAATTTCCACACATTGCAAGAACTCAAAAGATTATAGAAATGGCTTCATCAGATAGGAATTTTCTTCCCCTTTCCAAAAAGTTAAAGAAGTCCTCCTAACTCCAAATATTTTGAAAGTTATGGCTTGGCGGAGGTGGGATGCAAATTTTGCCCAAGGATACAGGTGGGTTGGCGGAAGAAAACTTGACACTTAGCCCTTTTGGCTAAAAGGCACAAAGTCACAAGCCAGCCCATGGGCCCGCGGAGGGGAAGGAAGTGAGTTGGTGGTGGTGCAGGAAAATTGTTGGCACTTAGCCCTTTTGGGAAAAAAAATCAAAGTAAAAATCAACCCGCAAGCCCGCGAAGGAGAAAAGTAAAATTTGGGCCACACCTCTGCGCCAAACCAAAGGGTGCCACGTGTCATCATGAGAATGGGGTGAAAATTATTTTTTGAAATTTACCCAATTAGAAAACAAAGGGGAAAAGGTGAATTTTGACCAACGGGCCCGTGAAGGAAGAAAACGAAGCACACCTCCACACCAATAAGAAGCCGACACGTGTCATGCGGACCTGGGGGCCGCAAAGATTTTTTAGGGAAATTTTTCCAAAAGGGAAAAGTAAAATTTGGGCCCATGGACCCATTTTCAAATCTGATTTGCCGCCATTTTCGACCTAATTCATGCCTTGAAATTTGTGCCCTAATTTTTCCCTAAATCTTTAGATGGGCATATCTTTTGATCCAGAGATTAGATTTTGGAAAAATCAGACTCATTGGAAGATATTGATCTCCTCTATCCATTGGAGGAATAAAAAACATCTTTTTTTATAGGGTTTGAGGAGGAAAAATCTAGAAACATCTTTCATGCCTTTAATGTGAACCAAATTGCTTCGAATGAGTCATTTTTTGCTTAATCCACCATGGTTGCTTTCTCCCACACACCAAGGATGAAGAATCAAATTGATTTGATGGGAAAAACCCTAAAATGTCTTCTCACACCATTAATCCAAGATCAGATTACTTTGAGAGCTATGTTTCACCAAATTCATCATTATTTCTCCAACACGCAAAAACAAAAGTAAAGAGTTGATTTGATTGGTTTGCAAACCGATTTGAAAGGAATTAATGGTGGATTGTTGAATTAGAAGATCTAATTTGCTTCCTCCTCTATTTTCTCTCTCCTTACTTCAACTATAAATGGAAAGGATTCGATCCTTTGTTTTGTTCGACATTTTTGTTCTTGCAAACTCCCCTCTTCCCCTTGACACGTGAATTCATGGAGTTTCAGACCTCTCATATAGAATGCATCACATTTTTTGCCTCCTTGCTATTGCAATGTATTGTATCAAACTTGGAAATGATAATGCACGTTACGTGATTGATTTGCAATCCTCTCATGCATTTATTATTGTCTTCTGATCTTTTGTTGCATTCAAGTAATTTGTGCTTGTTTGTTGCTGCATCCTCATGATCTATGTCTATTTTTGCAAAACAAGAAGTTTAGCACTCCTTGGTGTATCACCGTTTGTTTTTGCTCAGTTTTGTTTCGCATTTCCATGTTTTCTCTCAACTCCGTCTCCTTGGAATCTAGAGTAGGATTTTGAATCAAATCGCTACAAATTTCGTGCATACACCTAAACAAAGGAGTAGGAACTAGCCTCAATCTGGAGAGTTTTCCCCAATTGTAAAGGTCCCACACTTTGGGAAAACTCAATGTTGTGCAATCACACTAAATCACCAATTCTGGATTGCAGATATGAAGGTCATTTAGGGGGTGCTATAGATTTGCACTAACAGTAAGTTAAATGTAAAATAGTATAGAGTCCAAATATAGAAAAAGGAAAAAAATAATTTAGGATTCACATATCATGAGCCTTTCTAGAACTTAACTTAAGATTGATACACGTTTGTAATAAATGTGGGAAGGACCATATCTACAAGTTTATGTTGAATTTGGATCATTATGTCATGAATCACTATGTTGTGTCTTGTCATTTGAAAAAAAACGTGTCCTTGATGTGTGCCACATGCTTTCATGTTGCCAATGTGGGTTATTGTTTTTGTAAGTAGAGAACGTGTTGTGCATTGTTATAAGTGATCCCCTGTAGTTTTGTGTGAACTAAAATGCGAGGTAAAAAAATTATTCCAGTATTTTTAGTGTTGTATTTGTGTGTGTATATTTCAATAGTTTAATTTGATATCAGAGCAGAGGTTCATGCTCTCGAACCTTTGGGATAGATTGGAGTTGTGAATTTTTACATGGTGGTGGTAGAGATTAGAAGAGTAATGTGATATATGTTGTTATGTGACCAACATTGTAATTGTGATATTATGAATGCACATGGTGTGCATGTCACTTAGTGTGTATTTATTATCCTTTCGATGTTCTTATGATGAGAGTATTCATTCTTCTTTTCGTGGATTCAATCAGGAATACATGTGTGATGTACCGCCTTGTTGTGTGTGAAAAGAATGTTATTGTGGATTGTAGAGTGTTAGAGCATTTTGGCATTATTTGATATAAAGATGTATTGATGTATTGCATTACAAAATTGGTGTAAAGTTAATTGGATTGTATCATGATGTCATCACCATGTTTTGATGAATCATGTGTATCACCATGTTGTAATTGAAATTGACTATATGTTGTAATGTTATACATTGTGTTCCTCATACATATAATTCGTGTAATATGTGATTTTTTATGTCATGATTTAGGGGCATATCATGAACTTATGATCCTTATGGTATAGTGCTTGCACTTTGGGTGTAGTATGTGGTAATTTGATGTATTGTAACCTGTGGATGTAATGATTTTGATTTACCCTGTATAGATACCATGCATAGATGATATGGTTAATGTGCATGAACCACCGTTATGTTACTGATGTAGTAATGTATTATGTTGTGAACCTTACACTAACCGACCCTAAGGGAATTGATAAAAGGTGTATGTTTGGAGTGAGGAAATTCATACCGTTGACTAGTCACTTGAGTTGCATATGAGAAAGGAAGTGGAGTCTTACATAGGTTGAAAACCCACTTTTGTTAGTTTGGTACGTATGGAATTTGCTCAACGGATGTCATGCATATTGTGTTTCACAGACACCTTAGGCTCAGTAGATGGCAACATGTACTCCTTTCTCTCTCCCTATATGGTTATCATATGGATTCAACCTATGTGTAGTTACGACTACGTTGAACCTTGTGGAAACAAAGGAGGGATGATTAAGACAAAGATGATGACAATTGTATTATTTAATATTTTATTTTACGAGTTGAGGCTTGATCTCTAAGTGCTAGCAAATCATTGAATACCCATATGGTGGCTATATAAGGCCACATAGTTATTGTGATGTGCTATTTCTCTATATGTATTTTATTCAGTAAATTAAACATTTTCCTTTTTATTGCTAGAAGTAACAATTTTCTTGATTGATGTGTTCTTATATTTTGGGCATTTTATTTGGTTGTTGCACTAACATGCGGATTTTTGCACTAACTATGATTATTTGGCCATTTTATTTACTTATATTTAAATTTACTTTTCATGTTTAAAGGTTTTATAGCCTAGCCTAAGGCTTGGGATTTTTTCCACTTGGCGTTTGAAACAAAATGTTATGCTGGTTCAAATGTCGTAATGTGTAGAATAGGGTAATGGGATGCATCATGGACTAGTGGAACCGATGGACCCACTTTGTTGTATGGGGGTACACCCCATAGAGTTATAGATAGCTAACAACTTGTCAAACCATGAATTATTATGACACTTGGGTTTGAGGTGTCTGGACTCTATGCTCCTAGGGTTATAGGGTGACCAACCTCTTTTGGGGAGTGAAAATGAAAATTTATCTTTATTTTATTTCTTGGGAGGTATATGGAGTTGTTTTTTGATGCTTTGGGAGGTATATGGAGTTGTTTTGTGATGTTTTGGGAGGTATATGAAGTTTTTGTGATACTTTGGGAGGTATATGTTGTTGTTTTGTGATTCTTTGGGAGGCATATGTAGTTGTTTCGGGATGCTTCGGGAGGTATATGGAGTTGTTTGTGATGTTTTTGGAGTTGGTGTCATGATTTATGTGTACTCATGTGAGTCTGGTTATGTTTTGTGATGATGAGGATTGATGTTACTCATTGTGGGTACAATTTTGATCCCCCTTTGACACTATGTAACTACAGTTATATTTTCTAGTCGCGTTAAACCTTTATATGTTTACTTGTTGGGAATTCCATGTTGTTGTAGTCTACTTATCTTGTGAGTACTTTGTGTCAAGGGCATATGTGACAAGTACTATATTATGTGGGCTATGTATTTTCTTTCCATGGTTCGATTGAGTTTCTTTTGATTTGATATAGTTCCAGAAATATGTAGTTATATGTCTTATGGACCATTAGTGTTGAATTTAAGCCTTATGTGGTATCATGATGTCATTTATTGTTGGGCACCCATGAGCATAAGTAAATTAAAAAAATCTTAAAACAATGAAATATTAAGAGCTTGATATTAATAAAAACTGTTAAGGGGAAATAATGAATATAAAATAGGTAATGATGTAAAAGAGAATTGCCAATCTTCACAAAACATTAAAATTAAGATATTGCTAAAATTAGTTTGCTTCCTTGTGGTCACATTGTACAAATTTTTCTTGTTAAATGACATGTGTCATTATTAACTTTCTTTCCTACGTAGCCTTCGAGCTTCGGTATTGTGTCACATCGAGGATGATGCTCTTGTAAGGGGAGGGAAATGTATGCTAGCTATATAAAGACAAATTAAATATAAAAATTGGGAAGTGATGGTTAGGTGCAGGCATGGGTAGGTGGATGACATGGAGAAGAAGCATTAATAAGTGGAGGTTGAGTCGTCCTCCAAGTCTACCAACATGTCAGTTTCCTTGCACACAAATACAAACACTTTATTGTGAGTTCGAGAGGCATTTAACACATTGAAACCCAATTCAACATTGGAAGTTTTGTTGTAATTAGATAGTACATCGAGTGCAAACACTAGTTGTAAAGTATTAGAAAAAATAAAAAATAATATGGTTCTTTTCTTGATATGTGTTAGGTTTTGGATGAGTAATCCATCAAAGAATGCATTATGCGCTTGTGGATCTCTGCCTTTTCTAGTAATTGTGAATGCCTTTTATGAGACGTGTGGGAGGTGGAGGCTTTCTCAGTATTTTCTCAAAGTATTTCTTTTTTATTTATGTTCTTATTGTGTTAGGGAACTGGGGTAGGAGAGATGTTTGGACACCTACATTGGGTCTACTAGAGGTTAGAGTGTGAGGGACTTATTTTGTGTTTGTGTTGAAACAATTTTTTCTATCATATTTTAGTTAAACCTTTCAACTTTTTTCAATATATGATCAGGTAGTGAGGCGCTTTGTGTTTTCTAGGGGCGTTTATAATAATAACCGTATATGGGTGTGGGAAATTGTTTCTAGACCAATTATTGCATATGAATAATGCTAATAATAATAACGCATACAAAGTCTCTATGGTTGGGGCAGGGAAAGAGATGCAATGATAAAATTATTATGGGAAAATCTAAGTTTTATACAGGGTAGAGTCTTCCAATAAGGTCTTGTTCATCGTATTTTGTTTTGGATTGTAATACTTTACTAATATTTCCTTATGTTTCTCCTGTGGGTTTGATGAGTTTCAATCTTGGATCTGTTGATCCCTCTTCTAGTTTTTATCCTTCTTCATGGCTTGGTTTGGAGAAGAAGTTGAATGAGGAGCATGGAGAGGGGAAATCCTTGGAAGAAGAGGAAGATCAGGAGCTTCACCCTCAATTGGAGGAAATGAACAAATTACTGAGTCTCAAGCAAAGCGGGCTTTGCGAAAAAACAACACTGACAAGAATTGTGATGTCAAGGCTCATTTCTCTAAAAGAAGATTGCTCCCATGAGGTTAAGGTATCCATGGATTTTGGAAAGGCGTAATATGTTGGGCATTCCCATTGCAAGAGAATCCCAAGATATCGGATGGAGAAAAGAGTCATGCTCTGATAACATAAATTCTTTATAAAGATTGAAGAGTTGGCTACTAATGGAAAAAGAGTCACATCCTATTTTCTCTTAAAATACAATCATGAAGAAGTTGCCAAGTTAAGAGCTTAAAACCAAGATTTATCTTAGAATTTAGAGTCACATACTCGGAAGGTCACATACTAGATATTATAATTTACTCAGAACATGGCCCAGGGGAGTAGTGTGGTGGGGCCACGGGATTTTGACACTATTATCTAAAATTCACCCCAAGATAATTTTGATAACATGCATAATTTCTTCAAGATTGAGCAAGGAAAAATAATTTGAGGCCCAAAATCAATTTTTCTAGGAATCCCCTGGATTTTCTCTAACTTCCCTGTCATAAGGAAAATCCAAGGAGTTAGGAAAATTTGCAAAAATCCAAAAAGTGAAGTCAAAGGCATGTTTTATTGCAAATTGGGTTTGGGGACATCCGATGGAACCAATGCGGGTCATACCAAGATTCATCGTACCAAGTTCAGGGCCTAAACGCTAAGGTAATAGTGGTTTGTGGAAAAAAATAGATTGATGCATTGTAGGAAGCACAGGAACACGTGGGACAGTCAAGCTCAAAATTTATGATATTGCCACACAAGAAAGAAACTTAGTGTATTGCGGAGTTGGCGGAAAAAGGTATCTAGGATAGTTCAGGCCCTAAAACCCCAAAATAACCACAAGAAATGGAAATTCAGAAAAGGTAGAAGGTTTTGTATTTCACAGTTCATGGGACAACTGGGAAAAAAGTATGCACGGGCTTCAAAAAGATGAAATCGCTGCAGTAAAAGAAAAGCAGGTGAAGCGGAAGTCAATGACCCTCACGGGCTGGTCAATGGCAGACGTGTGGGACAGAAAATCCCGAATCGTGTGATGTGGAAGAAGGAGGTCCAGATGGTCCAAGTACCATAGGGACATGAGTTCCACGCAATACCTGTAATATAAAGGAAAAGTCAATGCTCGCCCTTGAACTTCAAATGGTCATAACTTTTGACCCAAAGCTCTATTTTTCACAAAATTTGACTTTTCAAAAAGATTGGTGAAAGTAAAAGAAACATATCCAGCTCCAATAAATTAAATTCCCAATCCCGTAAAATGCAAGAAATCTCTGGCAAACTCAAAATAGATGCTCGCACTCAGAAGACTATAAATTTTGCATTTCTCAACGAAATCATGCAAAATTGGTGTCGTTGGAATCTTGGCTCCAATCCCAATGCACATCAATCAAGAAATACATAAATTGATGAATTTTTCATGCTGATTTTTCTTAAAATGTGTCCAGGTTTAGAATAGTGATTTTATTGGTGGTTGTGAGAACATTTAAATGAAGCATGGGAAAACATTTTCACTGCTGCAAGTTATGGGATAGCATGAGGAGCCTTTTGCAAGTAAAAACTATCATTTCACTCCATTTATGACATCTTACAAGTGGTGGAAAGTAAAATTTTGGGATTTTCATTTCACCTCCTCTCTCTCTCCTCTCAGAATCCTATAAATTAGAGTGTTGGGCTCATTGTAAAAATGGAAATAGTTTTTGTGTAGAAAAACTATGTCGAATTGATTTTGTGAAGAAAATGTGTTGCAGGTCCTTATAGTGGACTCCTTGCATGGTGATCCAGGCCCTTATTTTGTAATAGATTGAACTATGCATATCAATGAAGCAATAGATGTAATTTTGTAGATGTATCTTCCCCTCTTGTGTTTTTTGCATTCTTCTTGCCCTTTTAAACTCATTGCAAATATATTGTGTTTATTTATTCTCTTACAAGGATTCATTATCATTGTATGCATGAAACCTTATTGCGAATGCAGTTGCTAGAATGTGGAGAACTATCATCACCCCCTCTAGTATGCACTTTGCTTCTATTTTTTCACACATTGGAAGACTATTCTCATACCCTCCTTTTCTGGCGTATCACCACTTTAGTGTAGGTTTTTTTCATGCACTCTTTCTCCCTGATCCATTGGAAAGTTAGATTAGGAAAAGAAAACCATGCTTGCATTAGAGTAGGTTGTGGCAGGTAGTTTAGGAGCAAGAACCAGCTTTCTTTGTAGGTCTATCTCAAGTAGCAAGTCCCACAACTTGGAGATAGTATGCATGTTATCCATTCACACTGTGAGCTTAAACACACAAACTTGTACAAACTAGAGGGTGCCATGAATCAATGATAACATACACTTTGAATGATGAAATAGGGTTGGGGCAAGTATTACTATCTGATGTTGTAGTGAGAAATGTTATGAAAAATATGCATGCAAAATGGGTTTGTTGGAAAAATATTTAGAATATTACAAGAGAATGTGAAATGGTGGAATTTTGGATGCATGCGAACCACTTGACGAAATTCCTATTAGAGATGTTGAACCAAATCCCATAATTTTGACTAGCTTCGTTCCTCCAGGCATTGTCTCATTACCTATATCTTTAATAATTTTCCTATGATTGGTTTTTCATTTGCAATATAATAGAAATATTAAACTATTAGATACTCAAACAAATGGATATTTTAACTAGATGACTAGTGCAATGAATAAAACAACACCTCGTGATCTTGCTACCGACTCACAATTTGAACCTCAACGGTGTTGTGATCCCAAACTCATGCATTATTATACCTAGGGTGTCAAAACTCAGTACTCATGTCTATTGGTTTTGGTGAGAGCTAGATGAGTTACCTAAAACAACCATTTTGGTTTACCTTGCATGTTAGAGAAACACAATTTCTAGAGACTTTCAAAAAACCACTTTGAGCACTGTTAAATAGATGTCAAAAATCGTATGTGTTTCTTCTTATGTAGAGATTCACATCAAACATTAGCTCAACCTTGTTTGACCATTTTGCGCACTCTTCACCGCTCCTCTAGGAGCCCTGCTACTCCATTTTGCACTTTTAGGGAGCTGCTAAAAATAAAAAGTTAGTTTTCATATCGACTCGGCGTATGGGCCGTGAATAACGAAATACTTTTCCACCCTCACAAACCTCTAGTATTTTTACTAGATAATTTCTGGAACCTTTGGTTTGTGAAAATCACATTCCTGGTTAGTTTGGAAAAGGGGTTTCGTAGGCCTCCGGTTGTTATTTGACTAGGTCAAACTTGGTTGATTATGACTAGTGGCTCCGCAAAACCATTCATCAATTTTATTTTGAATTTTGTCTGTCCCTGTGAATTCTTGGTATATATGTGGACATGTAGGAATTCACTTGCATGAATTTTCTTATCGAAAATAGTTTTTGAACACACTTTCTTAGCCTTCGAGCCAAAATTTAGTAGTTTTGTAACTAGCAGGAAAATGTAAAAGAAAGTGTTATGATGCTAGTCTAGTTAGCAAACTATCATGAAAACTTATTAACACTTGTAAATAACTATTTAAAACTCTATCTTATGACCTTTTGTGTGAAATTAGACTTTTGGAAAATAGTGTTTCTCTCTCTCTCTCTCTCTCTCTCTCTCTCTCTCTCTCTCCTTCCCTCTCTCTTAGTTAGGAAATGAAGTAAAATGAAATGAAATAAATATGTCTATAACCATCTTCTTTCAAATACAAATTATTATTATTATATAAATGGGAAACTAAAAAAATTAATTATTCTATATCTAGGTGGATGGCATGCCAATGATTTATCAATGATTTCATGCTCACATGGTTTTGCAATATGTAATAGGATCGCAAAATGACATGGTTGTGACTAATTGTGTATTAGTTTAATTTATGTATGTTAATGAAATATATATATATATATATATATATATATATATATATATATATATATATATGTTACAGTAATAACTTGTTATTGAATTTTGGTAATATGTATGAGATGTTAGTTTGAATTTATGTAATATGTATATATGTATGTGTGATACGGTGGATTTGCAGCCATGCTTTCTCCATCTCATGTCCAACAGCTTTCAAGTAAATTAATTTGAAATTATTGCTTTTGAGAATGTTTCGTGTTGAGTACTGTATTTAAAATTTAAACAAACTACTTGAATTATAGATAGAAGTTTCGTTGCTGGACACAGTCTCATCCTAATATATATGTTGTTGAAATATAGATATGGATAATGTGGTTTCTGTGTTTTAGAGCAAGGAACTGCAACTTTTTACAACTAGATCATGGGACTTTGTCGGTTTCCCTTCAACTGCCCAAAATAGTCATTTGGAGTATCAAAGCGACATCATCATTGGTTTGCTGGACACAGGTGAAATTGTCTGAAAGAAAATACTCTATTTACCACTGCATTGCAAACTTTTAATCCTATTTTCATTTGTCCAAATATAATTTTAGCGCTGATTACAATTATGCTGAACTTTAGGATAATCGGTTTTGGTCATTAATTATCTGATTAATATGATGTTGTAGGAATATGGCCAGAATCAGAAAGTTTTACGGATACTGAATTTGGTCCAATTCCATCCAAATGGAAGGGTGGTTGCCAAACAACTGCAGACTTCAACGCTTGCAACAAGTGAGTCTCTTTCACTTTTATAACTGAAATTTTCCATACATAATTGAGCATGGAAAAATATTACAACATCTACAATACTATAAAATGTATTTTATTATTATATTATTTAAAAGAAAAATATGAGTGATTTTATAATGACTTCTATGACATTTTATTTTAAATTCTATTCATTACATTTAATTGCAAAGTTTCCTCAATTTTCAATTCTAAAAATAGAGTATCTACCACACCATTTCTGCTATAGTAAAATGGATGGGAAAAATAAATTAGACTATCAAACATCACCTATCAATCTTAGAATAAAATGAAGTATATCTAGTGTATGATAGAATAAATTTATTTTTCCCTATCAATCTTATTGTAAGAATAAAGGTGTTGTAATGAGTGGCATGCGCCTAACTATGAAATATGGATAATATATTCTCTTTTAAATTATTATACATTAACTTATAATTTACAGAAAATAAAATAAACTTAGTAATACTATTGGTTAAATTTATAAATAAATTTAACAAATACAAATTTTGAAAAAGAAATTGTGAATGATATACATGAAATGTTTAAATTTAAAATTATAGAGGTCAAATATATAAGAATTGTGATTCTATTAATTAGACATTTTAATTGAAGAATTAAGGTATTACTGTTTAATAATTATATAATTAGAAAGGATCATTTTATATTGGGGTTTATATATTTTTTAAGACCATGTGCGTATTAAAATTTATATTAGCTATTTTTTTTTGAAACCTACCAATTATTGTGAGATTAATATTTTGAATAAACAAACTCGCTTAAAATATTTAACAAATCTCTTTCAATTGAGTTTTACAACACAACTATCATAATTTTGATATACTCTTATAACAACATTGAATTGATATTTACAAAATAACTGTTACTGCTATGTATGATATATTATATAAAATTTTGTGTTTGGGACTTATGGTTGTAAGCCCTCTCTCTACCTCTTCCCTGTATTTTGTCTGAGCTTCCATTCCACATAAGCCCACAAATGTTCTTATTGGCGTGTCATTTAAAAAGAAACGACGTTAAATACATTACACTTATGAAAATTACTAATTCTTCTCTCACTTGACATGCCAAATCAATAATGTCTTGATGTGAAAAAATGTGCCTCAACTTTGTGAGACTATATTCACTCAATGATTCTTGTCTTCAATAATTTACCTTTTTAATATTACAATTTTAATAGTGTTGTAGTGACAACAAAACTTATGGAACACTTACATTGATTGCATTCATGTGATTAAAGTTATTTCTAAAAACAATAAAAAAATACTTGTTAAGAAAATATATATGTATATAAAAAGAAAGAAAGAAAGTAAACAAAGTGAAAAGCTTCCTTAATTTTCAAGTTTGAAAATAGATTGCTTTTCGTTATTATGTCTACATAAATTTAGTAAAAATATCTTGTTGAATTGGCGGAAACTTGTGGGGGCAAATTTCTACCGTAGTTTCTCAAATACTCCACCACTGCAGGAGATTATTTGTCTCCAAGAGATGGATATGGCCATGGAACACACACCTCCTCCACGGCTGCAGGAAATTATATAAAAATTCTAGTCTTTATGGTATTGCTCAAGGAGATGTTCGAGGGGGAGTCCCAGTGCAAGGATTGCCATGTACAAGGTTTGTTGGTTTGATGGTTGCTATGATGCAAATATACTTGTTGCATTTGATGATGCCATTTACTGACGATGTGGATGTCATTTCGTGTCACTTGAAGCTATATTCCTCAAAACTACTTTGAAGATAGTATTGCCATTGGAGCATTTCATGCAATGAAGCGAGGAATTTTGGTATCCAATTCAATGAAACTCGGACCTTCTAGATCAACACTTGCCAATTATTCTCCCCGGTCTCTAATAGTAGAGCATGCAAGCTCTATTGATCGAAAGATGGAGTCTCAAATTGTCTTTGGGAAACAACTTTTCCATAGAGGTAATTAAACTCCCAACTCGTCAATATAATGAATGAAATTAAATGGAAATTTACCATCATTTAAATGGGTTTCCATAGGGAATTGCTGTAAACACTTATACTATGGAGAAGACCTGGTATCCTTTGGTATATGGAGGGGATGTGGCTAATGTTTCCGGAGGCTTTAATTCTCTTGTTTCTAGGTAACAAAACAAAACCTACGATAACATTTTAATTGTGAATATTTAAGTTCAACTCCAACAAAGAAAAAGGTTTAAGAGCCGAGTCGTTATTGAGGGAAGTTCTTATAAAACACCCACATTTGCATTTTGTGTAAACCGTTGAGCTATAAACAATTCAGATTTAAAGTGCAAACTATTACTTACATATATAAATATGTGTTCATTGGGGTCAACGAGCCATCCACACTACAAATGGGCAATCAAATTATTATAACCATTGGGATTTATTTTGCTTAGCCCTCAACCAATGAATTGATTAGTATTTATTTGGTATTTTAAATGTCAAAATTTTAGTATGTATTTAAAATTTTCAGTTTATCGCAAATAAATATGACTTGATTCCGGTTCCTAACATAATAATTTTTTTATATCATTTTTTATTTTATTAAAAATCTCAATATATCGTCTTGTGAACTTTCAGTGGTTGTGCGTTGAATTCTCTGGATCCCTCAAAAGTGGAGGGAAAGATAGTGCTTTGCTATTTCAATAGCGATTTTCCAGATTACACAGTGTTTCTTGCTGGAGGAGCAGGGACCATCATAATCCTAGATGGATTTGGTGACACAGCTTTTACTTGGTTAAATCCTGCATCAGTCATATCGATTGAACAAGGAAAAATAGTTATGTCTTACATCAACTCCACTAGGTAAAA
Source organism: Taxus wallichiana var. yunnanensis (assembly GCA_018340775.1). NCBI lineage: Eukaryota > Viridiplantae > Streptophyta > Pinopsida > Cupressales > Taxaceae > Taxus > Taxus wallichiana. The sequence continues at coordinate 766,821,811 of CM031244.1, forward strand.
TTGCTTTAAAGTTTTACTACTTTAATAAAAATAAACATCTTTATGTCATGGAAACCCATGAAATATAAGTAATTTAGTTGCATTCCACCACCTCTACATTGCGAAGAATTGAAAAATTGAGACTCGCAATGGACTTGCACCTATTGTGGCTACATTGTCCTCTCTCGAGGTTACAATCCAATCACCATGGACATTCTCAAGGTAGAATTATTTTTCCCATATATAGACATTGAATTATTGTAATGCCCTGTTCTACGTTACACCTGTTCTTCCTGTGGCGATCGAGTGCTAAGCATGGTGTGTCGTTGTGCCTTCGTCGACCTCGATTGCTGACCATTATGACTATAATTGATAATTATTTTACAAGCTGTAAAATGATAATAATGATAATAATAATAATAATGACATTATGATTGTATTATCGATCAACGATTGTATTTTATTATTACCTTCTTTATATCGATTGTTATCGATATCATCCTCTGTTATCGTTAAACTATCCTTTTGATTTGTTTGTCGCTCCCGCTGATCGAGCCTCGTTGCGCAAATGAGGAAGAGTAGGTTTTGTGGTGGCGCCATGGTTTGGGAGTGGCGTTCGCGTAAATATTTCATTTAATCACTCAACCCACCCACTTATTCAGGAGATACAACATGGTCACGAGCCGACGCATGGCTAGTTAGCTTGACTGGGCGTTTTAGGCTTCAAGACTACACAAGCAATATTAAGGCTCGTGTAACCATTCGCTTATTGTGGTGCCCCTTTCCTTTTACCGCTGGGGCATACCTGAGATCCAGAAAAATAAAAATAAAATAGAATAACGATATAAATAGAATGAGTTTTAGAATAAAATAAATAAAAATAGAATAATAATAATAATGAAAGTAAATTTTTTGAAATAAATAAATTTAAAAAAAAATGGAAATGGAGTGGAGGGCATGGGAAGGCACGTGATTTCTTGGCAAGGTGCAGAGGTTTGGTGAATGTAATCAAGTGCTTGACCAAATGAAAGAATGGGACAACTTTTCAAAGAGAATTGAAGGCAGAGTGGAGTTTGCAGGCATGTGGGTGAGAGTTGGGTCAGTTTGGCAGGGGGCGCCCTCAATAGCTGTCACAGTCTCACCAAATGCAATAAACAATTTTCCAAAACCACTCAATTCTGGACCAGTACACTCCTAGCCTGTGCCTATACCAAACGTGGAGCGTAGGACTGAAATTCTCCTAGGAAAGTGCCGTGAGGAAGTAATTGGCTATATGCAGTAGCTACAGGGTAGAGAAGCCTCTGTCATCATAATTCTCAAACCATGCCTTCTCAGATTACCACGGCCGACTACGAGTGTGAACAAGTGCCTGTCATCGATTTTTTTCTCTGCTCAATTGTGACCTCGATCATCAGAACTTGGAAGTGAAAAAGGCTTGCGAAGAATGGGGATGTTTTCTGGTTGTAAACCATGGCATTGAGAAGCAGATTATTGATCAAATGGATTCGGTTGCACGAGATACGTTTGCACTTCCCAAAGAGACCAAACAGAAAAAGGATTCTGCGGGATGGAACCTCGGTTATCTCGCCGACATGCCGGCACTACCCTTTTTCGAGACTATCGGTGTGCCAGGAGCCCCAGATCCCGAAGCAATTCAGAAGTTTTCAGATCACCTGTGGCCTCAAGGAAATCCCAAAATCTGCGAGATTGTCGAGGCTTATACACGCGGGGTCGACGAGCTTATAATAAGCATTATCAGAGAAATTCTGAGCAGCTTTGGGGTTGGCCACCATTATTCTTCCAGTGAGTTTGTGGGGGTCCTTCGCATGAACTACTGTAACTCGCCACCACACCAAAAAGGAGGTACTCTGGTCCATACTGATACAAATTGTATAATGGTAATATACCAAGATAACAATGGCGGGCTTAAGGTTAAAAGCAAGGCGGGGAAGTGGGTAGATGTGAAGCCTGTGCGTAATTCCTTTGTTGTATTAACTGGTGATTTGTTTAATGCGTGGAGTAATGGGAGGATTCACAACGTTACACACAGGTTGATATGTGATGGTACTTCCCGTGTATCGGTGCCATATATTTATTTCTTCTCAGACCAGACCGTCATAGATGCGCCTGCGGAGTTTTTGGATGAGGAGCATCCTCGCCTCTACAATCCCTTCGTATTTGCAGATTACAAAGATCACTGTCAAAAAAAAAAAAGAATCCCCCTGTTAATGGATGAGCATAGTTTTGCTGCAGTGTCCCATGAATCATTCCTTGATAAGTTTGCAGGCATTTCAAACTCCTGAATGGAATATGGAAGGCGAGGTTTATGTTCCAAAATGGACAATTGTTTCTGTTGTTTTTAAGAGTTGGGTTGTAGCTGTTTTTCACCGCGTGAATGTGGCGCTAGCTCGAGCTCGCAGAGCACTTTGGGTTAAGGGCAAGCAGCGGCATTGAAACAATCATATGCATATGGAGATGGCGTTTTAAACCAGGCATGTTAAACCTGCCCTTGCAATCTTCTGCTACCCTTTTATTATGTCATGAATTGAATGTCCTTCTTTTTGTTTTTTTATCTGTTATGGCATTTAGAATGGGCTTCCGCTTTTCCTTGTGAATCGACCCAGATTGAAGGAAAGGAAGGACTGTTGGGAGTTGTTTGTTTTTCATACCCTGTTAGCAACTGTGATAGCATGTATACATTTCTTTTCTGCCTCATTTTTATTTTCGAAATAAAAGAGTAACTGCCATGTGATAGCGAAATAATGGTTGAAGTTTATACCGTGGGTGTTAGATCTTTAACCGGGGTGCTTTCCTGCTTAATTCTTAAAATTCGGGTGACATTTAGAGACGAAAGTGAACAATGGCCGTTGAGTTCGATTTCTAAACTAGCAGTAGCAGATATAAACTTGAGCCATGAATAACATTAGTGGATATTTGTAGATTTGTTGACTCATGGCCAGTTTTAGGCTAATGTTTGTTTTTGTCTTGGTAAAAGCTTTTCTTGGGCTGAATCTGTGTGTAGTCCTCGCATAGTGAGCATGATGTTTTTTCTTAGAGGCCTACGTGAGTGAAATATTGACTTCTCAATACAGATCCTGTGACGTGAGTCACTGTATTATAAGATAAAAGAGTTCCATCGAACTCTGTAGTAGCAGATGTTTTCTTTGGAGCGACTATGAGGATAGGTCGAGTAGACTGTCGTGAAATAGATGGGAATGCCCAAGCTATTCATATGTTGTTATAGAGACGGAAGAGAAGGCATAGTTCGTAGGAAGAGTATTTTGCTTTGTTTTTCCCCTTCGCTGACTGTTAACCTTGTGATTGGTGACTCGAGTTGGGTCATGGTAGAGGATCTTGTGTCGATTCACTTATATTTTCAACAGACTATCCCTTGCTTGTTTAAATTCAAGTATCGAATGAAATGGGTTTCTATTAAATCCATTTTGTAGCTTAGCAAACCTTCAATAATTCAGGTAGGGACTTTCTGAGTAAGTGTTGACTGAGGCATGTGTGAAAATAGAATGGTTATCTTTCTTCGAATTGGGTTAGACTTGTATGAAAATGGAAAAGGTAGGAATCGACTCAGTTACATATTTTAGTGAGCTAAGTCCTTAACTCTTACAATGATCATACGAGGGGTGGATTACGGGTTTATTACTGATTATGTGATGTAAGATAATAACAACCTTTGGTGAAAAGACTTCTTCTTGATCCTTTCCTGTGTAATCCAACTATAGTTGTTGTATGTAATTTTAGTTGGATAGAATCTAATTTATTTAACTTCTTGATGAAAAATAATTAGGTTCGGTGAGAATTGCTTGGTATATTGAACCTTCAGATAGTTAGTTATAATGTTGTGAGTATTATATGTATGTTGGTTTATTCAGCTGAGTGAAGTTAACTTTAATCTTTGACTGATTTGTGTTCATATATGGTTGGGACCTATATTCTTCCTAAAACATGGATGTGCGTTAATGCAGTCTTGTTAACAAGTAATTTTGAATATGTTAAGTCATTTGACCGATCTTTATCTTTTTGGTTAATAATAATAGAATGATGTTTGGGTGTTAGATTTCAATCACGTAATCCATAGGATTACTTGACTGAAATCTAAATACTCTCAGCCTTGTTGTCTTCACCAATAAGGTCTTACCTTGATTATCTTTGGAATATTTCTCTCTCTTGAATATTGGGATTTCTCCTTGTTGGATGGTATAAATCTCGTCATCTTGTGAAACATATTGATTAGTGGTTTGTGATTTGATCCATTCTTGAGTTTAGAGTTTTACTTTCATGATATTATAGAATGTTAGCTTACTGTTGCAATGGGTAGTCTTAACATGCTCAGTTCTTGCGAACTGACTTTAGTTAATATTTGTGCAGATGGATTATGCGAGTAGACTAGAGGAAAAGAGTGTTAAAGGTTCATCTGTACAATTTATGAAGTTCCTTGTAAAAATGTCGAATGTATTGTAGAGTATTGTTGTTGTAACTGTTGAAACTTTGGCTTGTTTGGTTATCATGTGAAAGATGAAATTTGATTACCGCTTGGTTATGGGATATTCTAGTGTATTTTAAATCCTTAGAATAGTAGCGTGGCATGTTCCATGTTATTACGCTCTTGTTCCCTAGTCATGGATTAATAGAGATGGTATGTCCCTTTGGTTTGTGCATCGTGTTGGAAAGAATTGATGTAACCTTGTTTTGTTTTCGCAAACGAGTACTGTTAAACTTTGCTCTCGAGTTAGAATGTTGACTTGTAAATCCTTCTAAGGCATAGTAGCAATGAGTTTGTAAGCACTATAAAGTGGACTGGATAGTCCTTATAAAAGTTAAACGAAAATTTATGTATATGAATATATTAATGTAGATGTGATCTACTTGATAACCTTTGAGACCTGGAACAATCAAGAGGAAACTATCTTTTGTAACGAAATATGATTACTTATTTTTTTCCCGAGCCAAACTAATAAACATTATCCTTTTATGGTGAAATCTTAAATGATCTCATGGTGAAATCAATGGTTAGATTTTAGAAGATGATAGGATTTAATAAGTAGGAGGGAATTGATTAATAAAACTTTAAATCTCTCTCTATCGTTTGAAAGGTTTTCCTTTGTCAAACTTAATTAAGTAAAGTGTAGATGGAACATTTAACCAATCTTGATAAACTCTTAACCTCAATAAAAGACCGATAGTAAACAATGTGACCACTGAAGCTAAATTCATTGTCCATTACGCTCATAACCCTTGCCTTGATTCATGGTGATATTTCTTAATCAAGGTCAAAATTTGATCCTTAAACAAGAAGGTTATTGTTATGAACCCTAAGTGGTACTTTCCACTCAATCGGAGCTTATGCCTTCACCTGTGCAATAGAGGTGTGGAACATGTGTTAGTGGCTTGAGTAAGATTAATTAACCTTGTAAGAAATGGAAAATGTTCTAAAATCAAATGAAAAAAAAAAAAAAAAGCTTTGGACATAAAATTGATGATCCTAGTTTAGAAAGCTTGGCCTTAAGCTATTTAGTCAATAGTTGAAAAGAAAGAAGTTCTCCCTTGCGAAAAGAATTGTGTGAATCATTACATGAAATTTTATAAGAACGTAAGTTAAGAATTAAGAGACATTTTAGTAAACAAGAAAATTTAACAAGAATTTCCTCATGGGATGCCCTAAATGTAAGTGTGTCATGTGGTTGGACTTCCATGTTGTCTTGTGGAAAAAAAAAGTTATCCTGTATTTCACTGTGTTGTTCGTGTGTGTGAAATTTTGGGTTGTTACAATTATCGTTTGAAAATTTTTCCAAATGTGTGTTTGGAAACACAATCTATGTAGGTAGAGCATAATTATTTGGGTGAGCCTAAATATCGCACATGTTTTATCATATGGTCTTCCATTTTATTTTGTTGGCATTCTAATTTTTTCGAATTTTTAATGTCTATGATGTTTAAGTAGATTCCCATAAATATTGATCTTAAATGACAAGTATGTCATAAAAATGTAATGGGTTTGTGTGTTGTCGGTGCGACATCACCGCATCTTGTGTGGACATTTTGGCTTCTTGGGTCAAAACTTCCTCGCTACTAGATATCCGGAAGACACAAGGAACTCGGACTTCAATATAATATCGTGACATCCATGTCATGTCCTCATGCCGCCGGAGCTGCTGCGTTTGTGAAGTCCTATCATCAAGATTGGTCTCCTGCTGCTATCAGGTCATCCCTCATGACTACAGGGATTTTATTTTCCATGTATTTCTTGTAACATAGAAATTATTTCTTTATTTAATTCTCCCATTTAAGACCCTCCATTGTTGATTAACATTCCCTCTCTCAACCCATTGATCTGCAATCAAAATCGATTACTTAAAATTGAAAAATATATTATATTATTATTTATATAATGATAAGCATGTATATGATGGAAATGAACTTCTGTTAATTATGTCTTGACTGAAAACACATGCGTTTGAATTCTTGTTTCAAGAAGTTGGTAGTCAATTTATTGAATGAGCCAATGGTTTACAAAACCACATTCAAATGCAGAAAACGGTTTTGGAATTAAATGAAGTATTTTCTTACAATACCTATTTTTTTGTACCTAATTTGTGATACAGCGTTTACAATCGATGCAACTTTGGCTGGCAATGAGGATGCGGAATTCGGATATGGGGCTGGCCAGATCAATCCCACGAAGGCTGTGGATCAAGGGCTTGTTTACGATGCAGGCTTAGATGATTATATCAAATTGCTTTGCACCCAAGGTTACAATGATACAACATTGCGTTTCATTACAGGGGACATAAGCAGTTGTGACTCTATAGAACCATCTAAAATTGGAGCAAGAGAGCTAAATTACCCATCCATAATAGTTGTTACTATCCCAGGGCAACCAATTCAAGCTAAATTTCCTAGAACTGTTACAAATGTAGGAGAAGCAGTATCTACATACAACGTCATTATAAATGCGCCCTCCAAAATGAATGTGACTGTGGAACCGGATACGTTGTCATTTTCATCACTTAATCAGAAGCTATCATACAATGTGACAGTCGAAGGTGAACCCATACTTAGGGATATGCTCCTTTCAGGAGCCTTAACATGGAACTATGGGAATTACAGTGTGAGAAGCCCAATCACCGTTTATGCTCTCCCCTTTTAGTTTTTAGCTTTTTTGTTTTTTTTTTAAGCCGGTTTGTTCGCCTCATAATCCACGGTCAACATTTTAAGTGGTGGAATGTTTACCACCTTTACATGCACTTCAGTGTCAAATCATGAATAAATAATGGCAATAGTTTTTGGTGAGGTGTTCCTATATTTCATTCCATTATTTAAACAACTGAAAAACTGGACAGTTAGAGCTTTAATAATTTTATTTTTCCTCGTTAAATAAATCAATAGTCTTTGAATAATTATTAGAAAAAAACCATGTTATATCAAATATTGACTACCAAATAAAAATATTAAATATAAATCACAATTAGAAGAGAGGATACATAAAATATTTTTTTAATAGTATAACTCCCTTTCTTCTATCATTCGTTGCTTATTGGTGCCAAATACGTGCATATTATTAATTTATTTACACTAAAATATTAAAGGTTTAAGCATGAGTCGAAATTTCAAAATTAAGTACTCTGTATATATTTTAAAGTTTTACTTGTTTATGAACAATTTTTATTAGATTGGAATCATCATCTAAAGATGTTTGTAAATAGTCAATAAACATCTTTATTTAAAAATTTATTTATTTTGTCTTCTATTATATTTATATTATTAGAATTATAAACTTATAAATACACATGTATGGACTATTTGTACAAATCTTGAAGTTTTTAAGACAAATAAAGTAATTAATTTATAGGAAGTAGTTAACGAAAGTATCTGAACTATTGAAACATCTAACTTAAAATTACATTGAATATCTCTATTATTATAATATTGAAAATTGATGTGTTGAAAGTGGAGAACTTGTTTTTTGTTGTTCTAATAAACAAGGCCATGATATGGAAAGTACTTCAGAATTTGAAGAATTTTAAAAGTGGAGGGTAAAATAATGAGGCCATGATATGACAAAAACTACCCATTTGTATGCCTTTTGAGAGTGGAGCACAAAATAATAAGTAGGAAATATGTGAAATTAAGAGATACATTTGTTTTGTTCTTCTATACGTGCACATGTGAAATGCAAACGATGGTGCTAATATAATATTACGAAACTTTAAAACTATGCATTATTACTAAATGGAGATGAACTTGTAAAATTTAGAAGAAAAAATTATCTAGAAAACAAATGATATGCATGATGTGTAATATCATGATTTTGTAATGGTTTGTTTTATAAAAGGATGTTCAGTGAGAAAATTTTCATGATATATTGAAAAGTATTTGATTTTAATTTCAAAATGAAGTAAAATATAATGTTAATGCACTATGTGAACGATTGTTTTTGAAATGGAAAACAATATACAATGGTGGTTATATAATTTTAATTTTTAAAATAATTTCTAGGGGAATTGTATATGCAAGGGTAATTGGTCCTTTGGGGCCTATGTGTAATGCTTCGTTCAATTTTGAATTGCAGTTGTACTTCTTTGACCTGTCATTGTACTTTTGTGTATGTGCCCTCAGATCATCAGGTGAATTATGGTCTTGCTGTGAATTTAATTTAAACGTCTTTCTTTTTTCCCATCTTTCCTTCATTTTTCGTCATAGTTGTTGATGGTTGTAGAATCTTTTACGAGCATTCACATTGGGAGGATAATTGTATTTTTTTCAAATGGCTTGTTTAAATGAAATTCTTGTTTAAATATCCAAATAAATATTTTAAAATATTCCAAGAGTTCCAGGCGTAAATTTATTAAAACGAAACCTAATTTTTGAATGAATTTTATTTAATAAAGTAAATAAATAAAATTGATCTTCCATTTAAACTTAATATTTTACAAAAAAAAGTATATATAAAAAAAAACAAATACATAAATAAATAAATAAAACTCGACTAAATCTTGGTAGCGTGAAAGGAGAAGCTAATTGGTTACGTGGAGTTAGCTTTGAATAGACTGTTAAAATTATATCTTATTGCAAATTTTTAATACTTACCTACTATCCCACCTTGGCAGCCCATTTTCCATGCATGGCCTCGAAGTGATGTAATGCCCCGTCTTCTTTGGTGTCCATCGTTTGCTTGAGTAGGGAGTTTGCGTGTGTGGTTGGGTAGGAATACTTTCAATACTCAACTTAATCCTTTCAACTACCACCTACCCCGCCCTTACATCTCTAGCTGCGTCCTGACCTGGTCACGTGGCTATCATTAAAGGAAACTAATTGCTAATTGGACGTTGGCTTGTTCCTTGCTGTAAAAGGATCCTTGTTTGGTGCTGGCAAAGGTATGGTGTTTGGTGGCCTGCTACCATCCATTAATGCTCTTAATGAATACATATTTTCATGCTTTTGGTCTGACTTGTGCCAGTCTGGGAGCCGCATTGGTTGAAATCGTTTCAGACCTGCTCTTGCCGTGTTTCTGGCTGCGTGCAGGTGGGGGTTGGGTGCGTCTATTCTTCCTGTGCATTTTTTCTTCTTTCCTGGCACGTTTTTCTTGCCTTGGTTGTTGCGCGTGGGTTTGGTGGGAGAGTTAGACTGTGTTTTAGGTAAAAGCATCCGAATCCTTTGCTAGTATGTTTGGTCAGTGAAGAGCCTCCTGTCTCCACTGCATTCTGCCTGTTTTTTTTTCCCAACGAGGAATTTAATGGAAGTTTCAGCGCCCAACAATATCGAGGGAAATGGAATCCGACCTGGGGTTGCTGTTGCTGGCCGATCTGATAGGCGTGTTACCTCCACGTTCATTGGGTGCGGTATGGTGTGTTCGGGTCAGGGATCCATGGCATAGCCTGCAAAAACTCCTATCTAGGCAGCAGTCGGGTCATAGTGAGGCAGAGGCCTTTTTGAGCGCTCCAACCAGCAGGTTGTCCAACTTGTTGTTTTCTGTTCAGTTTTGAATGCATCCTCAAATTCGGGACTCTCCTTTAAGATATTTTCTTCAAAATCGATTAAGTGACAGTGAGAGTGTTACCAGGAGACCCGATGAAATTTATTTACAAAGATTCTCTTTAGAGATCTTCTTGCTGTTTGATGTAACTCATGGAAGAGAACCTCATAGAGGCGTGGATCTGTTCATATCAGAATATTCATGAAGCACATTTTGCTTTGAAATTATATGAGCATCTTCAAACGAGTCACTATGTTGGCAGGCATAAAGGGTGCTGATGGAATTATCACACTTTCAAGCTACAGCTGAAATGTTTTCACCGAGTGTATGTTGTTGTCCTCAATCTAATGAAGGAAAAGGTTTATCCATCAATAAGATAGATGCCTACCAGAGCCAGGAGTGTGATGTAATCAGTTTATTTTGTGTCCAAGTTTCAAATCATGGGGTTGGCTTTGTAGATGATATTCGTCGCATGAATGTGGCACTGGCACGAGCTCGCAAAGCAGCTGCATTGAAGCAATCTAGTGACTGGTCAGCCTTAATTGAGGATGCTAAGTCTAAGGACTGTTTTATGGATATGGAGTCTGTACCAAGAGATTGTTTTTGGTTATAAGCCATCTCCTTTTGCTTTGTCTCAAACTAGGGCTGCTCCTAATATGAGAGCACCAAGGTTAGGAGGTCCAAATTAGAAACAATCAGATGCATATGGAGATGGTGGAGGTGTTTGGATGAATGACGAAGGATTAAGCTCAATTGCCAAAATGGGAGCTACAGAAGTTCTAGGGCTGATCTTGGAGCGGTGTTGGGAGAATGATGGCAAGCATTTTAGACCACCCACCCTGGTTGTGAACTCCTACCTGTGCCAACATGAAGATGTTCGATGTTTGGGCGCACAACGAGCTTGAAGAAAATGGATTTAGGCTTCGGTTGCTGTTGCAGTCCCGTTCATCTTGTCATCGACTGCGGGAGCTTAATCAGGCACGATATTCTCTATACCATTAATTCTTATGCTGTTATTTAATTGAATCACTAAATAACTCTACTCTTCATATTAATGTCTCGTGTGATGGTATACTGTTTGGTTTCCAGTTCCCTTGCTCATTTGTATTCTTTTTTTGGCGTTAGAAATGATTGCGCTGGTTGAAGCCTCTATATTGTTTCTGGGTTTTAATAAATTTTAGTTGGGTGAACTTTGTTCTTAAGTCTAATAAAGCAAAAGAGGTGGGGTCCTGTAATGAACACCCCCTAGTTCCTTATGTTGGTCTCACGATTTGAATGTTTTACCAAACATTGTTGTTGGACTCAACCTTACGCCTCTGTTTTGTTCTTATTCTTGTTTCTGTTTGAGATCTTTAGTTCTGGGTTATGTCGAGTATTTGCGAATTAGGGATTGAGTACTACAAGTGCATTGTGTACAGGTGAATGATGCTTTTCCTGTCTCTATTCTTTTCTTTTAGTTTCTAGTAACCCTTCCCGGTTGGCTTGGTGTGTGCTTAGCTTGACTGATTATCGATTTGAGCCAAGTTGATATTACTCTGAACTAGGTTAGTTGCTTTTGTTACTTGTTTGAATCGCTCAAAGAAATACTTTTATTCTTCGAGTGTCATGGTTGATCGTCATAAGTTGATATCAATTCATGTTCACCGTTTGGGGATTGTCGTCTTTGGAATCACCTTCTCTCCCTTGGTAACTGCTGTATGTTTTGAGGAATGTAGCTGATCCTATGGAATGTCTTCTTTTGACGATACTCACATTCCTTTTGGATAGTTTAAAATGTCAGAGGAAATACTCTCTTTCGTACCTTGATTTTGTTTCACACATGTTGGAGGATACGAGATCTACTGGATCATTAATGAGGAAGTTTTCAAATCTTGAAAATTGAGATGTGGGTTTTATGCGTAAGAAATTACTCTACGTTTTGCTCCGTAAAGATGCTTAAATTTCATCCTCCTGTGACTCATAGGTTGGTGTGTTTGGAAACTCTTTGGTATCGGTTTTCGTGATGATCGTTGTGATACGACCTCCTTGCTCATTGTAGTAGAATGGTTATGTATTGACCGAGAAGGTTTAAGTCAACTTGTTGTTGATGACGATCCTTTAGAAGCTATGTATCTTGTGTCGTGTTCTTGCGAATGATTGAGTAACCCTCCTGTAAGATTTATAATGGATATGTTTGGTCTTGTCAAGTTTGTCCTTTTTCTTAATACATTCTCTTGATTAGAAGAAAGTCTAATAGAAGGATTGTTAGGATAGGATGTGACCCATGCGAGGTCATTTGTGCGTTTCATCCCTTTCTTTCCATTTTTTTTTAATCTGTACTGACATAAAATTAACTGTTATAGGCACATCATCTTAATATTAATAAGTCATGTTGGTTTAGATATCCTCATGTCGATTGATTGTTTGGGATCTTCCAGTGGCATAGTGAATCCTTGGCTTGGTGAACTAACTTAAACAAATAGGGATAGATTACGTTTGAAATTAATTCTCTTCCTGTAATTGTTTTTGTTTCGAAATGTTATCTTGTTTAAATGACGGTCATTATTGTGATATGGGTGTAATTCACTATGATGTTTATTAACTGCTCCTATGTGAAAATGATAATTGAATAGAGTTAGTGCCATCCCTTTTATTTAGGCATTTTATGTTTTTGGACAGCTCTTTAATTGCTCTTGTTTAGACTCTTGGATTATTGTTTTCTTCTTCACAGTGCTTTTCTTCCTTGAAACAGTTAGATAACAACATATTGTCTTAATGTTATAGCTTTATCGTGCTCAGTTCTTGCGAACTGACATGTGCTAACAAATGTGCAGATGGATTATGCGAGTAGACTAGAAGAAAAGAGTGTAAAAGTTTCATCTGTACCATTATGAAGTTCCTTGTAAAAAAAATGTCCAATGTGTTGTAAATTGTGTAACATTGCTTGTAAAGAGAGTTGATACGACCTCTTGCCTTGTATTGTTTGGTAATGGTGAAATAAAGTGTCTTGTTCTTGTGTAGTTAAGCTTGAAATTATCCTTGTGAGAAATGGCATTCACTCTTTACGTTGATATGAGTATTGTAAAACTTTGATCTTGAGAATAAATTATTAAGTTAAATCTTTCTAAGACTTAGCGATAATATTTTATAAGTAAAGTAAAATGAGTCGGTTAACCCTTAAAGAAGCTAAACAAAATAATAATTTTATATTCATCAAATAAATGTAAAGGTGATCTATTTGAAATCAAATACTCCCATGAGTGATCAAAATGAAAACATCCTTTGTGAAGTAAACATTTATAAATTGATACCCCTAGCTAAACTAGCGAACACTATCCCTTTGGGGTGAACTCTTAAACAAGCTTAAAGGAAAACAATGGTTAGTTTCTGGAAGATATTAAGACTTAGTAAGTAGGAGAAGACTTTTAGTGAACTACTCCACAGTGTTTAAGAAATTAACTTAGTTGGTGAGATGAATTTGTGCGAACCATATATTGATTCCTTCTAAAAACTTAAGTCATGAGCAAAAGGGTGTCTTACCAAAATAAATAGACCCTAACCATTTCTTACTGTGGCTTGCCCTAGCCGTGAGTGTGTCATGTGGATTGGACTTTCATGTTGTCTTGTCAAAAGAAAAATAAATTGTCCTTGATAAGTTTGAACGTTTCCGTGCTGACCTTGTGGTCTTCCCCGTAACAAATGATTCCAAGTGTTGGTTGTAACCTTGTGACGACATGTTGTGTCGTGTTGAGTCAAAGCAAGTCAAAAAAAAAAGTTATCCCGTATCTCACTGTGTTGTTCTTGTGTTGGTATTTTTGGTGCGTTACATTTTGGTATCAGAGCGTAGGTTCATGCTCTCGAACCTATGGGCCGGATTGGTGTTGTATGGTGATGTTGCATGGTGGTGGTGGTGTTACATGATGATACTGATGATGATGATACTGCATGATGATGATTTATATTGGAAGAGTAATGTGCTTTAAGCGTGATGTGATTATTGTCGTAATTGTGATATTGTGAACGCACGTGATGTGTATGTCACTCAGTGCGTATTTGTCATCATGTTGATGTGTTGTGGATGGGAGTATTCTCTCTCCCTCTTGTGGATTCTATGAAGAGTTCACGTGTGAATTATTGTTTGTGATGTGTGAAAAGAATTCTAATGTGGATGACGTAGTGTTGGAGCATTGTGGCATATTGTGGTATGTGGGTGTATCAATGTGTTGTATGACTAGTTGATGTTAAAAGAAATGAGTTGTATCATGATGTTTTTACCATGTTCTGAAGAAATGTGTGTGCTACCTTGTTATGAAGAAATTATTGTTATGTTGTGATGTTATTATGTTCATCGTATATATGAGTTGTGCAATACCTAATGCTTCATGTCGTGAATTAGGGTCATACGGTGAGTGTATGAACCCTATCGTATTGTGATTGCACTTTGGGTGCAGAATGTAGTAAAGTGATGTATGGTGCCCTGTGAATGTATAATTGTGATCTACCCCGTATACCTACCATACGTGAGACGTTATGGTAGCTATGTGTGTACCACCATGGTGTTAGTGATGTAGTTACATGTTATGTTGTGAGCCTTACACTAACCGACCCTGAGGGAGATCGGTAGAAGTGTATGTTAAGAGTGAGGAATGGTGTACCATGGGTCAATAACTCGAGTCAAAACTCGGTTTAGTAGATTACATGTGACTCTTTCCTCTCTCCCTATGTGGTTGTATGTATGCAACCCTAGTGTATCTATGACTATGTTTGGCCTTGTCGAAGGGTGGCGGGATTGATATATATATTTTACGAGCCGAGGCTCGATGTTACAGTGCCAAAGAACTCATTGAGTACCCCTTTGGTGGCTAGATAAGGCCACACAGTTATCGTAATGTGACATTATTATAAGTTGATTTTATTCGTAAATTGAGCTTTTACTTTATTTTTGCAAGGACCAGCATCTTTTCTTGATTGCAATGCTTTACAATTTTGGGCATTTCCTTGGTTTGTGGCACTAACATGGGGATTTGATACTAACTTTGGCCATTTGGTCATTTATTTTAGCTTGATTTGGGGTCTTCTTTTAAATTTGGAATTTTTACCGCCTTGCCCTAGGCTTGTACTTTGCCACTTGGCACTTTGACTGGATTGTTGTGCTGGTTCTAATGTCGTGATGTGTGGAATAGGGTCATGGGATGCACCATGGATTGGTTGGACCTATGGACCCGCTTCGTTGTATGGGGGTACGCCCCAAGGGGTACATATGACTAGCGGGTTATGGAGAACTACGCGTCATTATGTCACTTGGGTTAGGAGTGTCCAAACTCTGTGTGTCTTTGACCATGGGGACAACCGGCCTCCTTGAGGGAGGCAAAAGAGTTTGAGGGAGGCATAAGAGTTTGAGGGAGGCATAAGAGTTTGAGGGAGGCATAAGAGTTTGAGGGAGGCATAAGAGACTTGAGGGAGGCATAAGAGTTTGAGGGAGGCATAAGAGACTTGAGGGAGGCATAAGAGTTTGAGGAGGCTTATGATATTCGTTTGTATGGTTGATGTTTGGGATATATGTTGAGTTATTGTGATGTTTGGTAGTGGTCTTTTGATGTATGTGTTACTCATGTCGATGGTTATGTGTTGTGATGTTGTGGACATGTCATTGATTCCCTTGTGGACACTAGGTACCCAGTAGCATGGTTTGTTGTTATGTGAGTCTTTCATTGATGCAAATTGAGGAAATGTCTGGTGGATTGTAGTACTCTTTTGGTTGAGTATTTGGTATGTCAGTCATTGATGTGTGATGAGTACCTATGTTATGGGAAGTGTGCCTATTCTTTTCCGTAATTTGAGTAACCTTTTGTGGTGTAATACAATCTTGAAGTATATACTTGTGTACTTGTGAATTTGTAGTGTCTTGTGAATCATTAGGGTGTTGTGTTAGCAGTTCATGTTGGGCACCCACAATAAGGAATAAATCAAAACTCTTCAATGATGAAATTTTAAAAGGAATTAAACTAAGAATAATGCTAATGGAAAGAGACTAATGAAATGATGAACAAGAAAGAACTGCCAATCTTCACAGAACATTGAAAGTTAAAAATTCTACCAAATGTTTCTAAGGCTACCTTGTGACCGTGTGTTAATCAACTAAAATTTTAAACCCTAGGGTGTAATGTCTCCTCTACCTGTCCTTGGTTGCAAATCTTTTCCTTTCCTCTGTGTAATGTCGCATCGAGGACGATGCTTTCTTAAGGGGAGGAGAATGTAATGCCCCGTCTTCTTTGGTGTCCATCGTTTGCTTGAGTAGGGAGTTTGCGTGTGTGGTTGGGTAGGAATACTTTCAATACTCAACTTAATCCTTTCAACTACCACCTACCCCGCCCTTACATCTCTAGCTGCGTCCTGACCTGGTCACGTGGCTGTCATTAAAGGAAACTAATTGCTAATTGGACGTTGGCTTGTTCCTTGCTGTAAAAGGATCCTTGTTTGGTGCTGGCAAAGGTATGGTGTTTGGTGGCCTGCTACCATCCATTAATGCTCTTAATGAATACATATTTTCATGCTTTTGGTCTGACTTGTGCCGGTCTGGGAGCCGCATTGGTTGAAATCATTTCAGACCTGCTCTTGCCGTGTTTCTGGCTACGTGCAGGTGGGGGTTGGGTGCGTCTATTCTTCCTGTGTGTTTTCTTCTTTCTTGGCACGTTTTCTTGCCTTGGTTGTTGCGCGTGGGTTTGGTGGGTGAGTTAGACTGTGTTTTAGGTAAAAGCATCCGAATCATTTGCTAGTATGTTTGGTCAGTGAAGAGCCTCCTGTCTCCACTGCATTCTGCCTATTTTTTTTTTTCCCAACGAGGAATTTAATGGAAGTTTCAGCGCCCAACAATATCGAGGGAAATGGAATCCGACCTGGGGTTGCTGTTGCTGGCCGATCTGATAGGCGTGTTACCTCCACGTTCATTGGGTGCGGTATGGTGTGTTCGGGTCGAGGATCCATGACATAGCTGCAAAAAACTCCTATCTAGGTAGCGATCGGGTCATAGTGAGGCGAGGCCTTTTTGAGCGCTCCAACCAAGAGGTTGTCCAACTTGTGGTTTTCTTCGAGTTTTGAATGCATCCTCAAATTCGGGACTCTCCTTTTAGATATTTTCTTCAAAATCGATTAAGTGACAATGAGAGTGTTACCGGAGACCCGATGAAATTTATTTACAAAGATTCTCTTTAGAGATCTTCTTGCATTTGATGTAACTCATGGAAGAGAACCTCATAGGCGTGGATCTGTTCATATCAGAATATTCATGAAGCACATTTTGCTTTGAAATTATATGAGCATCTTCAAACGAGTCACTATGTTGGCGAGGCATAAAGGGTGCTTGATGGAATTATCACACTTTCAAGCTACAACTGAAATGTTTTCACCGAGTGTATGTTCTGTCCTCAATCTAATGAAGGAAAAGGTTTATCCATCAATAAGATAGATGCCTACCAGAGCCAGGAGTGTGATGTAATTAGTTTATTTTGTGTCTAAGTTTCAAATCATGGGGTTGGCTTTGTAGATGATATTCGTCGCATGAATGTGGCATTTGGCACGAGCTCATGGCAGTGCATTGAAGCAATCTAGTGACTGGTCAGCCTTAATTGAGGATGCTAAGTCTAAGGACTGTTTTATGGATATGGAGTCTGTACCAAGAGATTGTTTTTGGTTATAAGCCATCTCCTTTTGCTTTGTCTCAAACTAGGGCTGCTCCTAATATGAGAGCACCAAGGTTAGGAGGTCCAAATTAGAAACAATCAGATGCATATGGAGATGGTGGAGGTGTTTGGATGAATGACGAAGGATTAAGCTCAATTGCCAAAATGGGACCTACAGAAGTTCTAGGGCTGATCTTGGAGCGGTGTTGGGAGAATGATGGCAAGCATTTTAGACCACCCACCCTGGCTGTGAACTCCTACCTGTGCCAACATGAAGATGTTCGATGTTTGGGTGCACAACGAGCTTGAAGAAAATGGATTTAGGCTTCGGTTGCTGTTGCAGGTCCCGTTCATCTTGTCATCGACTGCGGGAGCTTAATCAGGCACGATATTCTCTATACCATTAATTCTTATGCTGTTATTTAATTGAATCACTAAATAACTCTACTCTTCATATTAATGTCTCGTGTGATGGTATACTGTTTGGTTTCCAGTTCCCTTGCTCATTTGTATTCTTTTTTGCGTTAGAAATGATTGCGCTGGTTGAAGCCTCTATATTGTTTCTGGGTTTTAATAAATTTTAGTTGGGTGAACTTTGTTCTTAAGTCTAATAAAGCAAAAGAGGTGGGGTCCTGTAATGAACACCCCCTAGTTCCTTATGTTGGTCTCACGATTTGAATGTTTTATCAAACATTGTTGTTGGACTCAACCTTATAGTTCCTGTTTTGTTCTTATTCTTGTTTCGGTTCGAGATCTTTAGTTATGGGTTATGTCGAGTATTTGCGAATTAGGGATTGAGTACTACAAGTGCATTGTGTACAGGTGAATGATGCTTTTCCTGTCTCTATTCTTTTCTTTTAGTTTCTAGTAACCCTTCCCGGTTGGCTTGGTGTGTGCTTAGCTTGACTGATTATCGATTTGAGCCAAGTTGATATTACTCTGAACTAGGTTAGTTGCTTTTGTTACTTGTTTGAATCGCTCAAAGAAATACTTTTATTCTTCGAGTGTCATGGTTGATCGTCATAAGTTGATATCAATTCATGTTCACCGTTTGGGGATTGTCGTCTTTGGAATCACCTTCTCTCCCTTGGTAATTGCTGTATGTTTTGAGGAATGTAGCTGATCCTATGGAATGTCTTCTTTTGATGATACTCACATTCCTTTTGGATAGTTTAAAATGTCGAGGAAATACTCTCTTTCGTACCTTGATTTTGTTTCACACATGTTGGAGGATACGAGATCTACTGGATCATTAATGAGGAAGTTTTCAAATCTTGAAAATTGAGATGTGGGTTTTATGTGTAAGAAATTACTCTACGTTTTGCTCCGTAAAGATGCTTAAATTTCATCCTCCTGTGACTCATAGGTTGGTGTGTTTGGAAACTCTTTGGCTGACTGGTTTTCGTGATGATCGTTGTGATACGACCTCCTTGCTGTCATTGTAGTAGAATGGTTATGTATTGACCAAAAAGGTTTAAGTCAACTTGTTGTTGACGACAGATCCTTTGGAAGCTATGTATCTTGTGTCGTGTTCTTGCGAATGATTGAGTAACCCTCCTGTAAGATTTATAATGGATATGTTTGGTCTTGTCAAGTTTGTCCTTTTTCTTAATACATTCTCTTGATTAGAAGAAAGTCTAATAGAAGG
Source organism: Taxus wallichiana var. yunnanensis (assembly GCA_018340775.1). Taxonomy (NCBI): domain Eukaryota; kingdom Viridiplantae; phylum Streptophyta; class Pinopsida; order Cupressales; family Taxaceae; genus Taxus; species Taxus wallichiana. The sequence goes on from CM031244.1 coordinate 766,841,084, forward strand.
ATTGTTAGGATAGGATGTGACCCATGCGAGGTCATTTGTGCGTTTCATCCCTTTCTTTCCATTTTTTTTTAATCTGTACTGACATAAAATTAACTGTTATAGGCACATCATCTTAATATTAATAAGTCATGTTGGTTTAGATATCCTCATGTCGATTGATTGTTTGGGATCTTCCAGTGGCATAGTGAATCCTTGGCTTGGTGAACTAACTTAAACAAATAGGGATAGATTACGTTTGAAATTAATTCTCTTCCTGTAATTGTTTTTGTTTCGAAATGTTATCTTGTTTAAATGACGGTCATTATTGTGATATGGGTGTAATTCACTATGATGTTTATTAACTGCTCCTATGTGAAAATGATAATTGAATAGAGTTAGTGCCATCCCTTTTATTTAGGCATTTTATGTTTTTGGACAGCTCTTTAATTGCTCTTGTTTAGACTCTTGGATTATTGTTTTCTTCTTCACAGTGCTTTTCTTCCTTGAAACAGTTAGATAACAACATATTGTCTTAATGTTATAGCTTTATCGTGCTCAGTTCTTGCGAACTGACATGTGCTAACAAATGTGCAGATGGATTATGCGAGTAGACTAGAAGAAAAGAGTGTAAAAGTTTCATCTGTACCATTATGAAGTTCCTTGTAAAAAAATGTCCAATGTGTTGTAAATTGTGTAACATTGCTTGTAAAGAGTTGATATGACCTCTTGCCTTGTATTGTTTGGTAATGGTGAAATAAAGTGTCTTGTTACTCGGTGTAGTTAAGCTTGAAATTATCCTTGTGAGAAATGGCATTCAATCTTTACATTGATATGAGTATTGTAAAACTTTGATCTTGAGAATAAATTATTAAGTTAAATCTTTCTAAGACTTAGCGACAATATTTTATAAGTAAAGTAAAATGAGTCGGTTAACCCTTAAAGAAGCTAAACAAAAATAATAATTTTATATTCAACAAATAAATGTAAAGGTGATCTATTTGAAATCAAATACTTCCATGAGTGATCAAAATGAAAACATCCTTTGTGAAGTAAACATTTATAAATTGATACCCCTAGCTAAACTAGTGAACACTATCCCTTTGGGGTGAACTCTTAAACAAGCTTAAAGGAAAACAATGGTTAGTTTCTGGAAGATATTAAGATTTAGTAAGTAGGAGAAGACTTTAAGTGAACTACTCCACAGTGTTTAAGAAATTAACTTAGTTGGTGAGATGAATTTGTGCGAACCATATATTGATTCCTTCTGAAAACTTAAGTCATGAGTAAAAGGGTGTCTTACCAAAATAAATAAACCCTAACCATTTCTTACTGTGTCTTGCCCTAGCCGTGAGTGTGTCATGTGGATTTGACTTTCATGTTGTCTTGTCAAAAGAAAAATAAATTGTCTTTTATAAGTTTGAACGTTTCGTCTTGACCTTGTGGTCTTCCCAGTAACAAATGATTCCAAGTGTTGGTTGTAACCTTGTGACGACATGTTGTGTCGTGTTGAGTCAAAGCAAGTCAAAAAAAAAAGTTATCCCGTATCTCACTGTGTTGTTCTTGTGTTGGTATTTTTGGTGCGTTACAAGTGACTAATTTTTATTGGTAAATTTAATTATTCTTGGCTGTCCACTGTCCTTTTCCACTATTTTATTTGTTTTTTCCTACTCCATGTTATGCGTGGGAATTAATATATTTATGATTGCTTGTAGTTGACACTTGGTGGAGGAAAACATGACCACCGTAACGACCCAAAATCACACACACAAATACAACACAGTGAAATACAGGATAACTTTTTTTTTTTGACTTGCTTTGACACAACACGACACAACATGTCGTCACAAGGTTACAACCAACACCAGGAACCACTTGTTACGGGGGAGACCACAAGGTCAGCACGGAAATGTTCACACCTATCAAGGACAATGTACTCTTCTTTTGACAAGACAACATTGTTAAAGCTCTAACTGTGCACTTCACTATCAAATCATGAATAAATAGTGGCAATATTGTTTGGTGAGGTATTCATATATTTCATTCCATTATTTAAACAACTGAAAAAGTGCACAGTTAGAGCTTTAATAATTTTGTTTTTCCTCATTAAATAAATCAATAGTCTTTGAATAATTATTAGAAAAAAACCATGTTATATCAAATATTGAATACCAAATAAAAATATTAAATATAAATCACAATTAGAAGAGAGGATAAATAATTTTTTTTTTTTTAATAGTATAACTCCCTTTCTTCTATCATTCGTTGCTTATTAAGTAATTTGTGTATATTTTTAGAGTTTTACTTGTTTATGAACAATTTTTATTAGATTGGAATCATCATCTAAAGATGTTTGTAAATAGTCAATAAACATCTTTATTTAAAAATTTATTTATTTTGTCTTCTATTATATTTATATTATTAGAATTATAAACTTATAAATACACATGTATGGACTATTTGTACAAATCTTGAAGTTTTTAAGACAAATAAAGTAATTAATTTATAGGAAGTTCTAACGACCCTAAAATTCTCACACACGAACAACACAGTAAAAGACAGGATAATTTTTTTTTGACTTGCTTCGACACATAACACGACACAACATGTCGTCACAAAGTTACAACCAACTCTAGGAACCACTTGTTACGGGGATGACCACAAGGTCAACACGGAAATGTTCACACCCAAAAGGATAATACAATTTTCTTTTTTTTTGACAAGACAACACAGAAGTCCAACCACAAAACATTCTAACAAATAGGGCCAACCACAATGAGATATTCTTGAGGATTATTTATATTAAAAAGACATCTTGCAATTATTAGCTTATGTTTTCAAGGAGGCTCAAGATATGATTCATACAATTCATCTTACCAAGCTAAGTTTATTCTTTTTACACTGAGTAATCATCTTTAAATCTTCTCTATTTTGACATTTATTTGCTTAATTCGTTTATTTGGAGAAAGGGGTAATTTAATTCCACAAGGCCATCTATTTACACTTACGCTACTAGAACTTGTTCATGCCCATATGACAACATGGGTTCGCTTTCAACATACTTAAGAGAAGAAAGACAAGGCACCTTGGAAAAGGGTAGAGGAAGAAGGTTGAGTTTAAATCATCTTTATGACCTCATTAGTTATTAACCTGGTTTTTATTGAAGCTTGAGGATTTATTGAAAATTATTAAATATTTTACTTAGGCTTCACTGGATGATTTTTACAAAAGAAAACAATTTACCTTTCAAATGGTTGAGTGACAGATTGCGTGGTTTCGAAACCGATTCCTCCTACTTATTACATCTTATTATCTTATATCAACTAACAATTTGTTTCACCTTAGGATCATTCTAAGAATTCACCATAAAAAGGATAATGTTCGCTAGAGTAGCTGGGGATATCAAGTTATAAAAATTTTAGTTCACAAAGGATGGTTTCATTTTGATCACTCATGGGATTATTTGATTTCAAATAGATCACCTCTACATTTATTTGTTGAATATAAAATTATTATTTTTGTTTAGCTTCTTTAAGGGTTAACCAACCCATTTTACGTTACTTATAATATATTGTCACTCAGTCTTAGAAAGATTTAACTTGACAATTTATTCTCAAGATCAAAGTTTTACAATTCTCATATCAATGTAAAGATTGAATACCATTTCTCACAAAGGTAAGTTACCAGTTTACCTACAGAAGGACAAGACAACATCATCACGAAATTTCAGAACAACCCAAGGCAAGAGGTCTTCTAAACTCCTTTGCAAGCACTATTACAAAATTTACCTCACATTGGACATTTTTACAAGGAACTTCATAAATTGCACTGATGAAACCTTTACAACTCTTTCCTTTAATCTACTCACATAATCCATCTGCACAAATACTAGCTAGAATCAGTTCGCGAGAACTGAGCATGTTAAGGCTACACATTGCAACAGTAAGCTAACATTTAACAATATCAAGAAAGGAATGTTCTAATTCAAAAATGGATTAAAACACAACCCACAACTCCAAAATTATTCGCATGAGAAAGAAATCTAAACCATCCAACAAGGAGAAAGTCAAAATACCAGTAAGAACAAAATCACATAAATCAAGGCAAGACCTTATGGGTTAGGAACAAGAAAGTCAAGAGTGTTGATATTTCCTTCATGTAATCCTATGGATTACGTGATTGGAATCCAATACTCAATCCATCCATCTAAAGAGGTCCAAGAGAAGACAAAACATACTAATTATGATCGTAGGCGCGAAACAAAATGACGTTATCCAAATCTCCCAGGGGGAGGCTTCATAGTAATAAGGGTTCGACGCCCTTAAAAGAAAAACAACTATAGTTTCAGTTTTAACCAAGGAGTTTTACCACTACCTTCTTATAGGATTTCTTAAACGTAGGACTAGTTAACAAAACAAATCCACTCTTCCAAAAGTGTACAAATGAGACACAAAAAGGGCCATTATTCTACCAACAAACCTTATCCTAATCGTCAACTTCTCTACATAATATAAGGGAAGGCTAAACCCAAAAGTCGTTAATAATTTTTATATATTTCCGACAATGTCAATAAGTATTTTAAAATAAAAATAAAAATTGATTTCCTTAACAAAGCCACAAAATGGGACTTTTAGTAACCAAGTTCGAAGAATAAGATATTCAAGTTCGAAAACAAAGGGATTCGATACACGGTGGGTAATACACTAGCGATGCCCCAGACTCAAAAGACCTTACCACGAGTGCAAGCACAAAAATAAGAACCAACACACATATCCATCAGGAAGGTTACGCAGTGCAGTCAGGCCTAGAAGTTCTATGAGCTCCTTGCCAATGGTATAGAAGATGGAAATTTTACCCGATCCATGTGGGCTTATCAAGGAAATGTCTAGCAAATATAAAATAGATGAATATAATAGCCACCTATTATATTATCACTATAATGAGCTGTCATCTAACAGGAAATGAGTTCATAAGTCCAATACCATGGATTCACCTACAACTTTTGTTTCAGTCCAACTATTAATAGCTTGCTCGCGACCCTTAATAAAAATTGTAGAGATTTCATTCAATTAAACTTACAATGTTTCCCCCTTACTTTAATCAAACAAGAGTTTGAACCAGGAAGTAGGTATAGTAATTCTCTCAACACGTAGAGGCCAAAATAGATGTCAGGTTATTCATCCTCTAGAACTAGGTACAAAAGTCAACCATGTACAGTTCTAAAGCAAAACCCTAATGCCATTTTCTAACCAAACAAAAGTAAGTAATTCCCACAGGCTTAAACAAGTTTTAGAACACAATGTCACTATTAATGTACCTTTTACCAAAACAAGAGAGCCCTAAATAGGAAATACGTATTTATTCAACCCAAATAGAGATATGAAGGCTAAGCCTTCAATTATAAATACCATCACAAAATTATTTTAAAAGAGAGTCATATAAGAAAACGAAACTCTATAATGTTTCCTTCCCTACGAACTAGATTGCATCACTCAATATTGCAGTAGCCCATTTAGACAAATATGAAATAGAGTAAGCCATAAGAGAGGAAAAGAACATTCCAAGAAAAACCAGCGAAATTGGAACGAGATTTAAGGGAATAACCAACACAATCAGGCAGCGATATAAACAACCCGAAAACATTTTGTCCAGGTGCCATTCAAGAGGAAAAAATATTCATTTCAAGATACTTTAAGAAGGTAGAAAACTATTACTAGGAGTAGATTTAACATGCCTGATTAGAATTCTTCCAATCCAACAAGCACGTCGACTAGGGCTCGAGCAACAACAACACAACACGCGCACAACTTCTCTTCCTCAGCCTGCTTTGAAGGTCCAAACTCAGTTAACAGCCATGTATCCCTGGGTTTCTCAGAAGTAGATCCAAAATCCTCCAAACACCGCTCCAAATTATCCCTAGAACTTCCGTAGGCCCCATTTTCGGCAATTGAACTTGATCCTTCGTCATTCATCCAAACACCTCCACCATCTCCATATGCATCTGATTGTTTCTGATTTGGACCTCCTAACCTTGGTGCTCTCATATTAGGAGCAGCCCTAGTCTAAGATGAAGCAAAAGAAGATGGCTTTATAACCAAAAAAAATCTCTTAGTACAGACTCCATATCCATAAAACAGTCCCTAGACTTAGTATCCTCAATTAAGGTTGACCAGTCACTAGATTGCTTCAATGCAGCTGCTTTGCCCTTAACCCAAAGTGCTTTGCGAGCTCGTGCTAGTGCCACATTCATGCAGCGAATATCAGCTACAAAGCCAACCCCATGATTTGAAGCTTGGACACAAGACATAATGATTACATCACGCTCCTGGCTCTGAAAGGCATCTACCGTAATGATATATAAACCTTTTCCTTCATCATATTTGAGGACAACATCAAACTCTCGGTGCAAACATGTAATGTCCCGTAGGGCATCGAATACCGTTTACGCCACCTTGGCCTCCTCCGAACCACCCCAACCTGCCAACGGTTATGACTGGCATGTCTGTCCTTGCGTGAGGATTCGGTGGAGTCGTTTTTCTTCACCATGATCTTTTTTGTTGATTTCCTTCTTGAATGCGTTGAGGTGGCGTGTTGGAGTCTTCTAGTTGGGGGATGCACTTCTTTTAATTTTCCTGATTTGCAAATCTAACGCGTCTTATGCTACCTACTCTCTTTGACCTGTTCTGGCCGCGTGAGCAGGGAGGAGTGTTGTCGTTGGGATTTGGTATGAGTGGCATTTCAGAAGACACGAGCAGGGTTTTCAGTCCATGCTCGGATTCATTGGTGCAGAAGAAGGATGGATTTACGTTTGGTATAGCCTTCGTGGATAGGGACTCCTTCTACATCGACACGCAGCGAGGACCGTTGTTTATAGCTCTGCATGGTTCCTTCTGTAGCGGCCTGCAACAGTTTTAGATAGGCATCAGACATGTTACAGAGTTGTAGAAGCCTTCGTGAGTGCCTCCAACAAGCAGGTCGTCCAACTATGTTGTTTTCTGTTCAGTATAGAATGCATCCTCAGATTCGGTTCCTCCTTTAGGATATGGTTATCAAAATCGACTTTGTGATAGTGAGAGAGTTACCAGGAGACCTGATGAAAATTATTGCAAGGATTCTCTTTTGAGACTTTACTTGTTTTACGATGTAACTCATGGAAGAGAATCTCATAGGCGCGGATCTGTTTCATTTCAGTATATTCATGAAGCACGATTTGCTTTGCAATAATATGAGCCTCTTCAACGAGTCACCAAGTTAGTAGGCATAAAGTTTTCTGTTGGAATTATCACACCTTACAAGCTACAGCTGTACTGTTTGCACCGAGAGTTTGATGTTGTCCTCATATATCACAAGAGGAAGGATAGATTGGTTGGTGTATCTGAGGAAACAACTACCGGTGTTCACAGGCTGTACCAAATGTAAGCTATTGGATTGCTGCTCTTCCCTGCTATTAATGACAATGATTCTGTTACCAAGAGCAAGTTTGATAACTTGTACGGATGCAGGCACTCTCTGCTAGATGGTTTGATGAGAGCCACTGATGTGATGATTGCTGGCAAGGTTGCTGTTGTCTGTGGAAATGGAGATATTTCTTCTGTTTCATCGCCTTCACACAATTTTTACCTCCGTTGAGTTATTCCACTTCAGCTGCTCCACCGACTACGGCCTTTGTCTTCTCATAAATTGGTTTTCTGTCCAGTTTGTAGGCAGCTTGTTTACCCTAATGAGGCTGTGCAAACCCGATGCACACATCTTTACTGCAAGCCTTGCCTAGCTTATGTGCTGAGTACTACTAGGGCCTGCCCTTATGACGGGTATTTGGTTACTGATACAGATTCAAAGGCATTGCAAGAGGAAAATCTGGTACTGGCTGATGCTATAGGCCGTGTGACAGTTCATTGCCTGTACCACAAGAGCGGCTGCACTTGGCAAGGGCCTCTTTCAGAGAGTATAGCTCATGGTAATGGTTACCAGTATGGTTCATCCCCTATTGTATGTAATAGATGTGGCACCCAGATTGTTCACCGAAAAGTACAAGAGCATGCTCAGAATTGCCCTGGACACAGGGCCAGGTTCAGCAACAAGAAAATGCTCCTCAGGCTCAAGGTGGTGCAGTTGCAGCAGCACACACTGAGCAGAATCAAGTGGTACAAGCTGGAGTTCAACAATATCCAGCACAAATAGCGTCCCAAGTCCCACAAGCTCCAGTTTCTCAACCCCCCAGCTTATCATCCCAGACTTGCACAAGTTTCTCGAAAACAGTTCAATGTCACGGCATCCCCATGATATTGTAAAACGAGGCTTTAACATTTACCCCATCAGTATATGGGCAGAGATGCACATTGCAGACTATACAATTGATTTCATGAAGTCAAGGGCATGGCCGTTAACAGAGTTGGACCTTCAGCAGGCTAAGGAAGAGAAGTTGCGCAGGTTGTGTTGCTGTTGCCCGAGCCCTGGTCGACGTGCTTGTTGGATTGGAAGAATTCTAATCAGGCATGTTAACTCTACTCCTTGTAATAGTTTTCTACTTTCTTTCAGTATCTTGAAATGAATTTTCTTTCCTCTTGAATGGCGCCTAGACAAGATGTTTTCGTGGTTGTTTATATCGCTCCCTGATTGTGTTGGTTGTTCCTTTAAATCTCGTTCCAATTTCACTGGTTTTGCTTGGAATGTTCTTTCCTCTCTTATAGCTTACTCTATTTCATAATTGTCTAAATGGGCTACTGCAATATTGAGTGATGCAGTCTAGTTCGTAGGGAAGGAAACATTATAGAGTTTCGTTTGCTTATATGACTCTCTTTTAAAAGAATTCTGTGATGGTATTTTGTAATTGAAGGCTTACTATATGGAAGTTTATGCCTTCATATCTCTATTTGCTTGAATGAATACGTATTTCTTGTTTAGGGCTCTCCTGTTTTGCTAAAGGTACATTAATAGCGACATTTTGTTCTGAAAATTGTTTAAGCCTGGGGACATTTCTTACTTTTGTTTAATTAGAAAATGGCATTAGGGTTTTGTTTTAGAAGCTGTCATGGTTGACTTTTGTACCCGCTCTAGGGATGAATAACCTGACATCTATTTTGGCCTCTACGTGTTGAGAAAATTACTATACCTACTACCTGGTTCAAACTCTTGTTTGATTAAAGTAAGGGGGAGACATTGTAGGTTTAATTGAAGGAAATCTCTTCAATTTCATTAAGGGTCGCGAGCAAGCTATTAATAGCTGGACTGAAACAAAAGTTGTAGGTGAATCCATGGTATTGGACTCGTGAACTCGTTTCCTATTAGATGACAGCTGATTACAGTGATAATATAATAGGTGGTTATTATATTCATCTGTTTGATATTTTCTAGACATGTCCTTGATAAGCCCACATGGATCGGGTAAATTTTCCATCTTCTATACCATTGGCAAGGAGCTCATAGAACTTCTAGGCCTGACTACACTGCGTAACCTTCCTGATGGATATGTGTGTTGGTTCTTATTTTTGTGCTTGCACTCGTGGTAGGGTCTTTTGAGTCTGGGGCATCGTTGGTGTTTTACCCTCTGCGTATCGAATCCCTTTGTTTTCGAACTCGAATATCTTATACTTCAAACTTGGTTACTAAAAGGTCCCATTTTGTGGCCTTGTTAAGGAAATCAATTTTTATTTTAATACTTATTGACATTGTCGGAAATATATAAAAATTATTAACGAATTTTGGGTTTAGCCTTCCCTTATATTATGTAGAGAAGTTGACGATTAGGATAAGGTTTGTTGGTAGAATAATGGCCCTTTTTGTGTCTCATTTGAATGCTTTTGGGAGAGTGGTTTTGTATTGTTAACTAGTCCTACGTTTAAGAAATCCTATAAGAAGGTAGTGGTAAAACTCCTTGGTTAAAACTGAAACTATAGTTGTTTTTCTTTTAAGGGCGTCGAACCCTAATTATTGCTATGAAGCCTCCCCCTGGGAGATTTGGATAACGTCATTTTGTTTCATGCCTACAATCATAATTAGTATGTTTTTTCTTCTCTTGGACCCCTTTAGTTGGATGGAGTAAGTTTTGGATTCCAATCATGTAATCCATAGGATTACATGAAGGAGATATCAACACTCTTGACCTTCTTGTTCCTAACCCATAAGGTCTTGCCTTGATTTATGTGATTTTGTTCTTACTGGTATTTTGACTTTCTCCTTGCTGGATGGTTTAGATTTCTTTCTCATGCGAATAATTTTGGAGTTGTGGGTTGTGTTTTAATCCATTTTTTAATTAGAACTTTCCTTTCTTGATATTGTTAAATGTTAGCTTATCTTTGTTGCAATGAGTAGCCTTAACATGCTCGGTTCTGAACCGATTCTAGCTAGTATTTGTGCGAGATGGATTATGCAAGTAGATTAAAGGAAAGAGTTGTAAAGGTTTCATCAGTGCAATTTATGAAGTTCCTTGTAAAAATGTCCAATGTGGGGTAAATTTTGTAATAGTGCTTGCAAAGGAGTTTAGAAAACCTCTTGCCTTGGGTTGTTCTGAAAATTCGTGATGATGTTGTCTTGTCCTTCTGTAGGTTAACTGGCAAATTTCCTCTGTGAGAAATAATGTTCAATCTTGACCTTGTTATGAGTATTCTTTTGGTGATATCATTTACAGTCATGGAAATTTTGTAGCATGGCTTGGCTTATTTTGTTACCTTCTTGTTCTTGACCCAAGTGAAATCCAATCTCTTGACTCCTTTGGTTCATGTGCCATGTTGAATGGAAATGTTATAACCGTGGTTTGCGTTCTCGTTAAATAACGATAATTTCTTCTTTCAGGTCATAATGCTTATTGGTTTAGTAACCCTCCATGGTACTAGTATCAATGTTATTCCAGGCTTATTTTAGTGGGTTGAAACCCTTTTTTTTCTAAAGATAATCAAAGATAAAAGAAGAGGAATACATAGATGAATAAATAAAGAAGATAATAATGAAGTTGTATTTGGTTGATAAAATTAAGAGTCTTTAATTGGAAAGAAATAGTTTATCTAACGATGTAAAAAAAAAATACCTACCATTGCTAACCTTAAGCTATGGATTAAATATTGTCCTCTTGTTGGGAAACATTAACTAATTTTAAAAGTAATATCACTGTTGGCTTTTGGGGATATCGGTAGATCTTATCTAGTATAGGAGTTTGAATAAAAAAACATTAAGTATAATGCTTCCATGTTAGGAACCCCTGTGTATCCCCCGACGAACTTAATCAAGATGATTTCTAAATGAAGCTTTTACCAAAATTCAATTGAACTCTTAAGACTCATTAAAAGACCGGTTAATAACTAAATAGATCATAATAAAATAAATTTATCTTCTCTCTCTAACCATTACCATGGTACCTTGTAGTCCTTGTCTAAGCTATGATAAATTTTTAATTCTTGATCAAAGATGATTAGGGTTCTGAACCTTAACGATACTCCTCTCCTTTTGATCTTACGCTTGCCTCCTTATGCAATGTGGGTATGAAACGAGTTTCAGTAGTGGGGGTTTAGATAGATAGCCTTGTGGAATTGCTTACCTCCTGGTTTTGTAAACAAATTAATCAAGGAATTTTCATATTATAGGTGATCCTAGGATAGTCCTCAAGTTATATAAAAGAAAAGAAACTTAATCCTATAAGAAGAATGGTATGAAACATATCATGAACCTTCTAGAACGTAAGCTAAGAATGTAAGATGTCTCTAGTAAATCAGTAATCTTAAGAAGATTTTCACAGTGGGATGTCTTCAGCTATAACTATGTAATGTGGTTGGTCTTTTTCCATGTCCTTTCACAAAAGAAAAGTAAATTGTCCTTGATAGGTGTGAACATTTCCGTGCTGCCTTTATGGCCATCCTTGTATCAAGTTGTTCACAGTGTTAGTTGAATCCTTGGGGATGACATGTTGCGTCATGTTATGTGTCAAGCAAGTAAAAAAAAAACGTTATCCTGTATTTCACTGTGTTGTTCATGTGTGGATTTTTGGGTCGTTACAAAACATTTTAGTTGTAGCTTGAAGGTGTGATAATTCCAACAGAAACCTTTATGCCTGCCAACTTAGTGACTCGTTGAAGAAGCTCACATAATTGCAAAGCAAATTGTGCTTCATGAATATTCTGATATGAAACAGATCTGCCTCTACGAGATCCTCTTCCATGAGTTACATCGTAAAACAAGTAAGGTCTCAGTAGAGAATATTTGCAAATGAATTTCATCAGGTCTCCTGGTAACACTCTCACTGTCACATAGTCGATTTTGATAAAAATATCTTGAAGGAGAGACCCGAATCTGAGGATGCATTGATACTGCACAGAAAACAACATAGTTGGACAACCTGCCTGTTGGAAGCACTCAAAAAGGCCTCTACTATTCTGCAACCTGTCTGCTGCCAGGCTAAAAACTATTGCGGGTCGCTGCTGCGGATCCCAGACAAGAACACACCTCGCAGCACTCAAAGAAAATGGAGGCAACACGTCTGCTTCACTAGCTTGAAGCTCCATCTAAAAAACACGTGTGCGCAGGGAGGAACCAGGAAGGAAAGACACCATGAAAAACATCTATTTTCTCCATGTGATTATAATCTACAGTGTACAGACTAGTAAAAGACCGCTGATCAAGGTTGAGGAGGTATTTGAGACTTGTTTTTCACCTTTTGAAGCTTGTGGACTGCTTAGAACGGCTTCAACACCTTCCATGGGTGTTCTTACCCATTTGAGATCACATAATCACCACTGTTTTACCTTGGACAATCATTCTTAGCTGTCACAGTTGAAGACTCCTTCATGCTCTGTTCAGATTTGATGCCAAGGAGATAAAGACCTTCAACCAGAAGTTTCCACAGACTTAATGAAGTGGATTGATACATTCACCTCAGCTATTCACATCGAGGACAATCACAGTTTGGAGGAGAGAGCCCTAACCACATTTTGAATCTTCAAGATAGTGCACTCAATAACTCTCACACAACTGTAAACCAACTTAATGTTGTCCGCCACCAACCAGGGAGATAATGCGTTTCAACCACCCACACGCAGTCCAACAAAAAGGAGATCTCACACGGTCAGAGGATGATAATGCAGGCGATCAACAAGAAGAAAGTAAAATTTGCAAATTAGAAATAATAAATGAAGTGTGGCCACCAGCAAGGAGTCCAACACGTCTAGATTTTAATAACTCCACCCTCCACGCCAAGAAGGAGATAAAGCTGACCGTGACAAATTTACAAGTCTATGGATGAGTAACGTGGCCTAAAAGGCTTTAATAATTGAACACAAAATTTTATAATTTATTTACACAAATAAAAAAAATATAACTGACACGAATTCATTTATTATTACAATAGTTTTCTCCATATAATTCTCATAAGCTAAAAGGTATAAGAAATTTTGTATGATTTACTATTCAACCTGAGAAGATTAAATCGCATACAGACGAGCAAGCAAGAGGAAGTAAGAGTCAAATTATCCATTACTCCCAATGATTAAAACAACATGCGAACAAGCTTAAGCAATCAAGCGAAGAAAACTAGAGGTTGACATTCCAAAGTGAACACGAAGCAGGGAATGACCATGGCACCAAGATGGGTAACCACTTCTTCAGCAGACAGGGTAAAAGTCACCTAACGATAGAAAAGGGAGTTCAATCCAGCATTCAATGACACACAAAAGGACAAGGACGTAACAGCGAAAGTCGATGCTAAATAGGGCATTACATTCTCCTCCCCTTAAGAAAAGCATCGTCCTCGTTGCGACATAACACAATGGAAAATAAATGGTTCGCAACCAAGAACAGGTAAAGGAGAAAGTACACTTTATGGTTTAAAATTTTAGTTGATTAACACACGGCCACAGGGTAGCCTTAGGAACATTTGGTAGAAATTTTAACTTTCAATGTTCTGTGAAGATTGGCAGTTCCCTCTTATTTATTTCATTAGTTCCTTTCCATTAGCATTATTCTCAGTTTAATTTCTTTTAAAATTTCATCATTGAAGAGTTTTTGTTTATTCCTTATTGTGGGTGCCCAACATGAATCAGTAAACACAACACCTTATTGTGGGTGCCCAAAAGATGCTATAGATTCACAAGCACACAAGTATATACTTCAAGATTGTATTACACCACAAAAGTTACTCAAATACGGAATAGAATAGGAACAATCCACATAACATAGTAATCTTCACACATCAATGACTCGACATATAAAATACTCAAACAAAAGAGTACTAGAATCCACCAGACATTCCCTCAATTTGCATCGATGAAAAATTCACATAACACCAAACAAATGCTACAGGTACATAGTGTCCACAAGGGAATCAATGACATATCCACAACATCACAACACATATCCATCTGACATGGGTAACACATACATCAAAAGACCACTACCAAAACATCACAATAACTCGACATATATCCCAGAACATCAACCATACACACAAATATCATATGCCTCCCTCAAACTCTTATGCCTCCCTCAAGTCTCTTATGCCTCCCTCAAGTCTCTTATGCCTCCCTCAAGTCTCTTATGCCTCCCTCAAGTCTCTTATTCCTCCCTCAAACTCTTATGCCTCCCTCAAGTCTCTTATGCCTCCCTCAAACTCTTATGCCTCCCTCAAGTCTCTTATTCCTCCCTCAAACTCTTATGCCTCCCTCAAGTCTCTTATGCCTCCCTCAAACTCTTATGCCTCCCTCAAGGAGGCCGGTTGACCCTATGGTCCAAGACACATAGAGTTCGAACACTCCTAACCCAAGTGACATAATAATGCATGGCTCAACAACCCGCTAGTTATCTCTGTAACTCCTTAGGGCGTACCCCCATACAATGAAGCGGGTCCATAGGTCTAACCATTTCATGGTGCATCCCATGACCCTATTTCACACATCACGACAATAGAACCAAAGCACAACAATCCAGGTCAAAGTGCCAAGTGGCAAAGTACAAGCCTTGGGCAAGGCGGTAAAAATTCCAAATTTAAAAGAAGACCCAAAATCAAGCAAAATAAATGGCCAAATAGCCATAGTTAGTATCAAAATCCCCATGTTAGTGCCACAAACCAAGGAAATGCCCAAAATTGTAAAGCATGGCAATCAAGAAAAGCTGCTGGTCCTTACAAAATAAGGTAAAAATCTCAATTACGAATAAAATCAACTTATAATAACGTCACATTACGATAACTATGTGGCCTTATCTAGCCACCAAAGGGGTACTCAACGAGTTTCTAGCACTTGGAACATCGAGCCTCAGATCGTAAAATACATATCAATAATACAACTGTCATCACCTCCATCTGAATCATCCCGCCACCACTTCGACAAGGCTAAACATAGTCATAGTTGCACTTAGGTTGCATACATGCAACCACATAGGGAGAGAGGAAATAATCACAGGTTTTTATCTACTAAACTGAATTTTGGCTCGAGTTATTGACCCATGGTACACCATTCCTCACTCTCAACATACACTTCTACCGATTACCCTCAAGGTCGGTTAGCGTAAGGTTCACAACATAACATGTAACTACATCACTAACACAATGATGGTACATATACAATGTAGATCACAATCATGCATTCACTGAGTGTAACACATCACTTTACCACATTCTACACCCAAAGTGCAATCATCATACGATAGGGTTCATACACTCACCGTATGACCCCAAATCACAACATGAAGCATTACATATTTACACAAATCATACATATGATGAACATAGTACATCTCAACATAACATCCATTGCTACATAACAAGGTGGTACACACATTTCTTCAAAACATGGTAAAAACATCATGATACAACTCATTTCTTTTAACATCAATCTAGTCATACAACACATTGATACACTTACATATCACAATATGTCACAATGTTCCAACACTCCGTCATCCACATTAGAATTCTTTTCACACATCACAAACAACAATTCACACGTGAACTCTTCATAGAATCCACAAGAAGGAGAGAGAATACTCCCATCCCCAGCACATCAATATGATAACAAATACGCATTGAGTGACATACACATCACGTGCGTTCACAATATCACAATTACGACAATAATCACATCACGCTTATACCACATTACTCTTCCAATATAAATCATCATCATGCAATACCATCATCTCCATGAAACAACATCATGTAACACCATCACCATCATCTAACATCACCATAGAACACCAATCCGGCCCATAGGTTTGAGAGCATGAACCTATGCTCTGATACCAAGTGTAACGACCCTAAAATTCTCACACACGAACAACACAGTAAAAGACAGGATAATTTTTTTTTGACTTGCTTCGACACATAACACGACACAACATGTCGTCACAAAGTTACAACCAACTCTAGGAACCACTTGTTACGGGGATGACCACAAGGTCAGCATGGAAACGTTCACACCCAAAAGGATAATACACTTTTCTTTTTTTTGACAAGACAACACAGAAGTCCAACCACAGAACACTCTAACAAATAGGGCCAACCACAATGAGATATTCTTGAGGGTTATTTATCTTAAAAAGACATCTTGCAATTATTAGCTTACGTTTTCAAGGAGGCTCAAGATATGATTCATACAATTCATCTTACCAAGCTAAGTTTATTCTTTTTACACTGAGTAATCATCTTTAAATCTTCTCTATTTTGACATTTATTTGCTTAATTCGTTTATTTGGAGAAAGGGGTGATTTAATTCCACAAGGCCATCTATTTACACTTACGCTACTAAAACTTGTTCATGCCCATATGACAACATGGGTTCACTTTCAACATACTTAAGAGAAGAAAGACAAGGCACCTTGGAAAAAGGTTAAAGGAAGAAGGTTGAGTTGAAATCATCTTTATGACCTCATTAGTTATTAACTGGTTTTTATTGAAGCTTGAGGATTTATCGAAAATTATTAAATATTTTACTTAGGCTTCACTGGATGATTTTTACAAAAGAAAACAATTTACCTTTCAAATGGTTGAGAGACAGATTGCGTGGTTTCGAAACCGATTCCAACTACTTATTAAATCTTATTATCTTATATCAACTAACAATTTGTTTCACCTTAGGATCATTCTAAGAATTCACCATAAAAAGGATAATGTTCGCTAGAGTAGTGGGCATATCAAGTTATAAAATTTTTACTTCACAAAGGATGGTTTCATTTTGATCACTCATGGGATTATTTGATTTCAAATAGATCACCTCTACATTTATTTGTTGAATATAAAATTATTATTTTCATTTAGCTTCTTTAAGGGTTAACCAACCCATTTTACTTTACTTATAATATATCGTCACTCAGTCTTAGAAAGATTTAACTTGACAATTTATTCTCAAGATCAAAGTTTTACAATACTCATATCAATGTAAATATTGAATACCATTTCTCACAAAGGTAAGTTACCAGTTTACCTACAGAAGGACAAGACAACATCATCACGAAATTTCAGAACAACCCAAGGCAAGAGGTCTTCTAAACTCCTTTGCAAGCACTATTACAAAATTTACCTCACATTGGACATTTTTACAAGGAACTTCATAAATTGCACTGAAGAAACCTTTACAACTCTTTCCTTTAATCTACTCGCATAATCCATCTGCACAAATACTAGCTAGAATCGGTTCGCGAGAACTGGCATGTTAAGGCTACACATTGCAACAAAGAAGCTAACATTTAACAATATCAAGAAAGGAATGTTCTAATTCAAAAATGGATTAAAACACAACCCACAACTTCAAAATTATTCGCATGAGAAAGAAATCTAAACCATCCAACAAGGAGAAAGTCAAAATACCAAGAAAAAACAAAATCACATAAATCAAGGCCGACCTTATGGGTTAGGAACAAGAAAGTCAAGAGTGTTGATATTTCCTTCATGTAGTCCTATGGATTACGTGATTGGAATCCAATACTCAATCCATCCATCTAAAGAGGTCCAAGAGAAGACAAAACATACTAATTATGATCGTAGGCGCGAAACAAAATGATGTTATCCAAATCTCCCAGGAGGAGACTTCATAGTAATAAGGGTTCGACGCCCTTAAAAGAAAAACAACTATAGTTTCAGTTTTAACCAAGGAGTTTTACCACTACCTTCTTATAGGATTTCTTAAACGTAGGACTAGTTAACAAAACAAATCCACTCTTCCAAAAGCGTACAAATGAGACACAAAAAGGGCCATTATTCTACCAACAAACCTTATCCTAATCGTCAACTTCTCTACATAATATAAGGGAAGGCTAAACCCAAAATTCGTTAATAATTTTTATATATTTCCGACAATGTCAATAAGTATTTTAAAATAAAAATAAAAATTGATTTCCTTAACAAAGCCACAAAATGGGACTTTTAGTAACCAAGTTCGAAGAATAAGATATTCGAGTTCGAAAACAAAGGGATTCGATACACGGTGGGTAATACACCAGCGATGCCCCAGACTCAAAAGACCTTACCACGAGTGCAAGCACAAAAATATGAACCAACACACATATCCATCAGGAAGGTTACGCAGTGTAGTCAGGCCTAGAAGTTCTATGAGCTCCTTGCCAATGGTATAGAAGATGGAAATTTTACCCTATCCATGTGGGCTTATCAAGAAAATGTCTAGCAAATATCAAACAGATGAATATAATAGCCACCTATTATATTATCACTGTAATGAGCTATCATCTAACAGGAAACGAGTTCATGAGTCCAATACCATGGATTCACCTACAACTTTTGTTTCAAATATTAATAGCTTTCTCGCGACCCTTAATAAAAATTGTAGAGATTTCATTCAATTAAACTTACAATGTTTCCCCCTTACTTTAATCAAACAAGAGTTTGAACCAGGAAGTAGGTATAGTAATTCTCTCAACACGTAGAGGCCAAAATAGATGTCAGGTTATTCATCCTCTAGAACTGGGTACAAAAGACAACCATGTACAGTTCTAAAGCAAAACCCTAATGCCATTTTCTAATCAAACAAAAAGTAAGGAATGCCCACGGGCTTAAATAAGTTTTAGAACACAATGTCACTATTAATGTACCTTTTATTAAAACAGGAGATCCCTAAATAGGAAATACATATTTATTCAACCCAAATAGACATATGAAGGCTTAACCTTGCATATAGTAAGCCTTCAATTGTAAATACCATCACAAAATTCTTTTAAAAGAGATTCATATATAAGCAAATGAAACTCTAGAATGTTTCCTTCCCTACAAACTAGACTACATCACTCAATATTGCAGTAGCCCATTTAGACAAATATGAAATAGAGTAAGCCATAAGAGAGGAAAAGAACATTCCAAGAAAACCAGCGAAATTGGAACGAGATTTAAGGGAACAACCAACACAATCAGGTAGTGATATAAACAACCCCGAAAACATTTTGTCCAGGCGCCATTCAAGAGGAAAGAATATTCATTTCAAGATACTGTAAGAAGGTAGAAAACTATTACAAGGAGTAGATTTAACATGCCTGATTAGAATTCTTCCAATCCAACAAGCACGTCGACCAGGGCTCGGGCAACAGCAACACAACCTGCGCAACTTCTCTTCCTCAGCCTGCTGAAGGTCCAAACTCTGTTAACGGCCATGCATCCCTGGGTTTCTCAGAAGTAGATCCAAAATCCTCCAAACACCGCTCCAAATTAGCCCTAGAACTTCTGTAGGCCCCATTTTTGGCAATTGAACTTGATCCTTCGTCATTCATCCAAACACCTCCACCATCTCCATATGCATCTGATTGTTTCTGATTTGGACCTCCTAACCTTGGTGCTCTCATATTAGGAGAAGCCCTAGTCTGAGACGAAGCAAAAGATGATGGCTTTATAACCAAAAAAAAATCTCTTGGTACAGACTCCATATCCATAAAACAGTCCCTAGACCTAGTATCCTCAATTAAGGCTGACCAGTCACTAGATTGCTTCAATGCAGCTGCTTTGCCCTTAACCCAAAGTGATCTGCGAGCTTGTGCTAGTGCCAAATTCATGCGGCGAATATCAGCTACAAAGCCAACCCCATGATTTGAAGCTCGGACACAAGACATAATGATTACATCACGCTCTTGGCTCTGAAAGGCATGTACCATAATGATATATAAACCTTTTCCTTCATCATATTTGAGGACAACATCAAACTCTCGATGCAAACATTTCAGCTGTAGCTTGAAGGTGTGATAATTCCAACAGAAACCTTTATGCCTGCCAACTTAGTGACTCGTTGAAGAAGCTCACATAATTGCAAAGCAAATTGTGCTTCATGAATATTCTGATATGAAACAGATCTTGCCTCTACGAGATCCTCTTCCATGAGTTGCATCGTAAAAAAAGTAAGGTCTCAGTAGAGAATCTTTTCAAATGAATTTCATCAGGTCTCCTGGTAACACTCTCACTGTCACATAGTCAATTTTGATAAAAATATCTTGAAGGAGAGACCCGAATATGAGGATGCATTGATACTACATAGAAAACAACATAGTTGGACAACCTGCCTGTTGGAAGCGCTCAAAAAGGCCTCTACTATTCTGCAACCTGTCTGCTGCCAGGCTAAAAAATGTTGTCGGTCACTGCTGCGGATCCTAGACAAGAACACACCTCGCAGCACTCAAAGAAAATGGAGGCAACACGTCTGCTTCACCAGCTTGAAGCTCCATCTAAAAAAAAACACGCACGCAGGGAGGAACCAAGAAGGAAATATGCCATGAAAAACATCTATTTTCTCCCTGTGATTACAATCTACAGTGTACAGACTGGTAAAAGCCCACTGATCAAGGTTGAGGAGGTATTTGAGACTTGTTTTTCACCTTTTGAAGCTTGTGGACTGCTTAGAACAACTTCAACACCTTCCATGGGTGTTCTTACCCATTTGAGATCACATAATCACCACTGTTTTACCTTGGACAATCATTCTTAGCTATCACAGTTGAAGACTCCTTCATGCTCTGTTCAGATTTGATGCCAAGGAGATAAAGACCTTCAACCAGAAGTTGCCACAGACTTAATGAAGTGGATTGATACATTCACCTCAGCTATTCACATCGAGGACAATCGCAGTTTGGAGGAGAGAGCCCTAACCACATTTTGAATCTTCAAGACAGTGCACTCAATAACTCTCACACAACTGTAAACCAACTTAATGTTGTCCGCCACCAACCAGGGAGAAAAGGTGTTTCAACCACCCACACGCAGTCCAAAAAAAAGGAGATCTCACGCGGTCAGAGGAGGATAATGCAGGCAGTCAACAAGAAGCAAGGAAGATTTGCAAATCAGAAATAATAAATGAAGTGCAGCCACCAGCAAGGAGTCCAACACGTCTAGATTTTAATAACTCCACCCTCCACGCCAAGAAGGAGATAAAGCTGACCGTGACAAATTTACAAGTCTATGGATGAGTAACGTGGCCTAAAAGGCTTTAATAATTGAACACAAAATTTTATAATTTATTTACACAAATAAACAAAATATAACTGACATGAATTCATTTATTATTACAATATTTTTCTCCATATAATTCCCATAAGCTAAAAGGTATAAGAAATTTTGTATGATTTACTATTCAACCTGAGAAGATTAAATCGCATACAGACAAGCAAGCAAGAGGAAGTAAGATTCAAATTATCCATTACTCCCAATGATTAAAACAACATGCGAAAAGGCTTAAGAAACCAAGCGAAGAAAACTAGAGGTTGACATTCCAAAGTGAACATGAAGCAAGGAACGACCATGGCACCAAGACGGGTAACCACTTCTTCAAATAGCGGGGCGATGGGAAAAGTCACCTAACGATAGAAAAGGGAGTTCAATCCAGCATTCAATGACACGCAAAAGGACAAGGACGTAACAGTGAAAAGTCGATGCCAGCAGGGGCATTAGTAGTTAATGAAAGTATCTCGAACTAGTAAAACATCTAACTTAAAATTACATTGAATATCTCTATTATTCTAATATTGAAAATTGATGTGTTGAAAGTGGAGAACTTGTTTTTTGTTGTTCTAATAAACAAGGCCATGATATGGAAAGTACTTCAGAATTTGAAGAATTTTAAAAGTGGAGGGTAAAATAATGAGGCCATGATATGACAAAAACTACCCATTTGTATGCCTTTTGAGAGTGGAGCACAAAATAATAAGTAGGAAATATGTGAAATTAAGAGATACATTTGTTTTGTTCTTCTATGCGTGCACATGTGAAATGCAAACGATGGTGCTAATATAATATTACGAAACTTTAAAACTATGCATTATTACTAAATGGAGATGAACTTGTAAAATTTAGAAGAAAAAATTATCTAGAAAGCAAATGATACGCATGATGTGTAATATCATGATTTTGTAATGATGTATTTTATAAAAAGATGTTGAGTGAGAAAATTTTCATGATATATTGAAAAGTATTTGATTTTAATTTCAAAATGAAGTAAAGTATAATGTTAATGCACTAAGTTAATGTTTTTTTATGAAATGGAAAACAATATACAATGGTGGTTATATAATTTTAATTTTTAAAATAATTTCTAGGGAATTGTATATGCGAAGGGTAATTGGTCCTTTGGGGCCTATGTGTAATGCTCCGTTCGATTTTGAATTTCAGTTGTACTTTTTGACTGTCATTGTACTTTTGTGTGTGTGCCCTCAGATCATCAGGTGAATTACGGTCTTGCCGTGAATTTAATTTAAATGTATTTCTTTTTTTCCGTCTTTCCTTCATTTTTTGTCATAGTTGTTGATGGTTGTAGCATCTTTTATGAGCATTCACATTGGGAGGATAATCGTATTTTGTTCAAATGACTTGTTTAAATAAAATTCTTGTTTAAATATCCAAAGAAATATTTTAAAATATTCCAAGAGTTCCAGGCATAAATTTATTAAAACGAAACCTAATTTTTGAATGAATTTTATTTAATAAAGTACATAAATAAAATTGATCTTCCATTTAAACTTAATATTTTACAAAAAAGCATATAAAAAAAAACAAATACATAAATAAATAAATAAAACTCGACTAAATCTTGGTAGCATGAAAGGAGAAGCTAATTGGTTATGTGGAGTTAGCTTTGAATAGACTGTTAAAATTATATTTTATTGCAAATTTTTAATACTTACCTACTATCCCACCTTGGCAGCCCATTTTCCATTCATGGCCTCGGAAGTGACTAATTTTTATTGGTAAATTTAATTATTCTTGGTTGTCCACTCTCCTTTTCCACTATTTTATTTGTTTTTTCCTACTCCATGTTGTATGTGGGAATTAATATATTTATGATTGCTTGTAGTTGACACTTGGTGGAGGAAAATATGACCACCTGCCATTTATATACTATTAGAGACCTACTGGATTGTCATTTACGCCTATGTGCCAAAATAGAATGTTGGCCATTTGCATTTGATACCCAAGCTTGATTTATTTTAGCTGTGACTTTGGTTTTAGTCTTAAATGCCAAACAATTCCTGGGTGCAAGGGATCGATGGGAAAAATGCTTGCTTGGTAGAAGCTTTCTCTTAGCTGGTCTTTGGTTTCCAAATGCCTGAAAGAATGTTGGTTGCTCACTTTACATTTATGATTTCATTTTTTTGTGTTCTATGGTTGTGTTTGTGGTCTTTATGCCAAATTTTTGCATGTCCAAGAAAGAATGAAGGAAGAGCAGATTGGTGATGCTGGAGATGGCTCTAGACCCCAAAAAAATGCATTTCCAAGCATAAAATAAACCTACCATGGCTGCACATTTCTTTCCTATGCCAAAAACGTGGTTGAGTTGAGTTTGGACGCCCAAGTAGCATGAGGACAACGTGGATTTTGGTTTGTTTTGTTGTTGTTGGTCTTTGAGGTGTCTATGTCACTTGATGAAGCTAGAAACTAGGCAAGATAAACCTACCCACTACTTTAATTGCTAAGATTTAACAATATTAAGAATTAGAACATTTTCTTTCCTGAGATGGGTATGTCTTTGGTGTTTTTTGTGGGTTTGGCTTATGTTGTGATATTCTAGTTGACTTCTCTTGATTTGTTTATGGTTTTGGTCTCCTCGGTTACTATGAATGCTTCCATTTTGGGAGATCTTCCTTCTGTGAAAATGTTTCCTTGAAAATCTATTTTGGGTTCTAACTCTTGGTTGTATATTATTTCCTTCTTCCTCGAAATTTATCGTATGATATTAAAGGTTTCTCTATGAATAATGGTGGACATTTTACTCTTGTCTATATTTAGTAGAAACACTATGAAGTTTGAGTTTGATTTGGCTTAAATTTATACCTCTCTTTACTTGTGACTTATTCTGTATGGCATCTGGAAAATAAAATAAAATAAAATAAATAAACACATATTCTTCATATCGTTATGGTCATATGATTGTGTATTTTATTTTTGGTTGGTGTATGTTTTTGGATTGATAAAAGTTATCACATTTTGTACTTATGCCAAAGTTGCTGGTTGACCGTTGAATGGAATGCTTTTATTTTTGTTCAACGTCTTAGGCTGTTGCAAAGGTTAAATACTTAGCTACAAGTCTATTATTATAAATAAGTAAAATATATACATTTATATTGTTGTCTTTCATTCTTGGATATAGCCCTCATTGATGGAGTATATTTGGGCCTTTGTTTATACAAAAAAATTCTTTTATTAAACTTTTTGGGAGGATAGTAATTACGTCTATTGTTTTAATGCTTGGGCTAAGTCGGGTTGGATTTTGGTATAAAAGTTTGGAATGTAGAAGTTTGAGTACAACGTATTCAGGCTTGCTTGTTTAAAATTCCCATGATCATTATAATTGTTCCAAGACTTTTAAATCCTTCCTTACGATGTACCTTGATCGTCCTTTTCAAGCTTAAACCATAACTAGTTTTGAATTACCAAAAACAAGAGGTTACAATTGTGCAATTCTAGTACCCAGTTATTATTAGAGCTACCTTAATTTATTTTCCCTTTTAGGCTACTTTCTATCTCTTTGTTTTCTCTTTTATAACATTAATGTTATTGAAAATTGGGTGAATTATATACATATAAATACCTCGATGGGTACAATGGAAATCGATATGAAAGTTAATGACTTTTGAGTTATTTAAATATGTATCAACATCTTGTTAATTTTATGATGGAAAGATTTCTTATGATAACAATTATTTATTAATATATTTAAATACATAGGTAAGAATAGTTTGATTATGTTAATGACGGTTACTTTAAAATATCTTGTGTTGAGAAAGTGAATTCCATTTAATTAAACTGAAATTATAACTTATTGAGGATAGTTGTAAATCCATAGTGCTATAAAACTTAGATGGATGATTAGAATGATAACTTGTTTAATTTAACTCTCTTTCACACTTGAATTTTCGTGTTTAATCTTTAAACCGTGGTTTTCTTCTTGATTATCTATTCAACTTTGTATTATAAAAATATAGTATCGTAGCGAGTGCTTTTGGTATCTTTTGATAATTTTGGATTGTTAGGGGTGTATTAGAATCCAACCATATATTACACATGAGTAAATGATTGATATTTCTATACTCTTGTCCTCTTGTTCTAACTCCTAGAGATATGTTCCTACTTGGTTGGGAGTAAAACTTTGTTGCCTTCGGGACATTTCTACTATCAACAACTTATGACTTCCTACTTAGACAATATGGTAAAGATGTTTTTTTATTCTTAAAAAAATTAAGTGGATTTCAATCATATAATCCACACGATTACATGATTGAAATCCCCATACACTTGACCTATTATTGTTAACTCTTAAAGTATTTGGACCTTCTTGATTGGTTGTTGCACTTTTGTTTAATAGAGACATTATTCTTGATTGAAACATATGGCTTCCTTCTTAGCAGCATTGTAGAAACTTTACTTTGTTTGTCTTAAGAAGTAGATTAGTGGATAGAGCCCCATTTCCTTTTCTTGAAATTAAATGTTTCCTTTCATGATATTGTTACATAGTATCTTATTGTTGCTATGTGTAGTCTTATCTTGCTTAGTTCTTGCGAACTGACTCAGGTTAATAATTTGTTGTAGATGGCTTTGCAAGTAGATGAGGGAAAGATGTTTAGGAAATTGAATCAATCTTGGTTATGAATTTCCTTTGTACGAATTCTTATTTGTTGTAAAAATCTGGGATGGGATTCGGTGGAAAATTTAGAAGAGGCAGTACCTTAGTATTGTGTCTTGTGGAGTAATGTTGTCATAACTACTGAAACCTTGACTTGTATTAACTATTGCGAAAAATATTAAATTTATCACCATATTGTTAAGATTGGTTTTAATGTAATATAAGAACCTTATGATTAGTATAGCATTGCTTGATCAATCTAGTTACCTTCTTCTTCCCTAGTCATATTTCCATAGAATTGTTTTTTGCATTTGGTATGTATATCGTGGCGAATAGAAATGATATGACCATGTGTTATATATTTGGTGAAATGGTAAAGTATTTTATTGAGTCCTAATTTTGCATGGTGAATTGTCTAGATCATGGCACTATCTAAACTACACTACCCCAAGCTAGAAATAAATCAACTTTATCCTTATGGTAATGAGTCATTATAACGATATTAAGGTGAAATCAATGATTAGATATTGGAGGAAACAAAGTTATAGTAAGTAGGAGGAAATTGATTAAGAAACTTAATATGTATACTTTTATCAAACTTACCAAGTGAAGCCTCAGTGTACATTTTCTAACCATTTGGAATAAATTCTCAAGCTTCAATAAATTCATGGTTAATAACTAATGAGATCTTAAAGATGAATTCAACTCGACCTTTGAAACGCCCACTAAAACTACCCGCACGAAACCCAAGAACAACCTAGAGCAAGCTAAAAAAATTGTGGAATAGTTTTTAAAAAATGTGCCCACAAAAAGGCTTTAAAAAAATAGTTGTCACCTTATTATTTCTAAGTCGCTTATAATTAATAATAATATTTTCTCCATTACAACAAAATATTAAAACTCTCAGTACATTTAAATTGTTTGATTAGGCTAAAGCATGGTTTAGTTTCCCCCTAAAAGTTATTTTGATAAACAATTAAATTCCACTATAGTTGAAACTTACACATTTTATTCTCAAGGGTAAAGGGGCCTATTTAAAATAAATACTAAAGTTATTTTAATCCACAAGGTATCTAGGTTAAAAACAAATAACAAGGTCCCTTACATTAATAGAATAAACACACACCATAACCAAATAAAGTGACCCCTTAAAAAGTCAACACATGTATTTCGGATTGCAAATGTAAATTCCTCTCAGCCACTCCCCACCTACTTTTTTTAGTCATGAATCTCATCCCTTGGATGGATTCATTTAGGGCCCTTAGATGAGGGAAGAACAACTAACCCTAAAGTTTTTTTCTCTTTTCTTTTAACTTATTATTTCTCTTTTGTTTTGTAGGTTGTTGGAGGATAAGGAGGAAGCCATTAGAGGTCATTCCAAGATTTTATATGGATACACATGCTTCTCCTACTCATTTTTTTGTTTATTCCCCTACCTAGGGTTTACATGTAGTTATTTATTTTATTTGTTTCATTATTTGGCTTTTTTCCAAATGAGCACATGGGTTTTGCCCCATTTTAGAGGAATGGTAAATTGATATGTAATTTCATATATGTAAGATAGAATAAATATGTGTGTGTGTGTGTGTATCCATTTTTAAAAAACAAAATTTGTTATTGAAAAAAACCTGAAAATACAATATTAGTAATTCAATATATATATACAACACACACACACACACACAAAAAAAAAAATTAAAATTAAAAAAAAAAAAATCGATTTAAAAACATTTATGTTCGGCCGCGGGTTTGTTGCTTACACAGTTCGTAAGGTAAAGAATGTGCAGGGTTTGCAATGCTTACTGTATTGTATTGTGGTAAATGTTGGGGTTGGGGGGAGGGTCGCTGACCCCACCCCCATCCCATTATTAGTTAATGGGGTGGGGGTGGGGGTGGGAAGTGGGGTCGGCAACCCTGCCCCTAACCCTTTTCCCTCTTTACTAGACTATGGTCTACGATAGACCTATTTGGCTAGGCCAATTACCAAGAGTTTAAAAAAACTAACATAAAATAAATACATATTACTTTAGACACTTAATTGTATATATATATATATATATATTTGTTTGTGTATTACTTATATACTTATTATTATGAATTTTAATATTAATAGTATTTAATATATTAAAAATATCATTAAGTGATAATAGGTATATTGTTATCTAATCTAGATTTTGCATTTGAGCTTTCTTTGTAAAATATGATAGTTTAAGATAAGAGGTATAAAGAAATATCAACCCAAATTTTACTTGTCATTATATTGATTCGCTTTAGATTATATAACCAATTTTACATTAACTAAAATAATTAATTTACTCATTCTAATGAGGTTAGGGCCTAAATTGCAATTGAGTAATTTCTTTCCACAACTAGAATTGGAAATTAGACTACTTCATTGGCCAAATAAAAGACAACTATAATTTAAGTTATTTCCTCCTAAGTATACAAAGTTTAAATTTATTTCACCAATGAAAGTAAAAGAACAAAATAGCCTAACTTTTATTTTACAAGTCTTTCAAGTAATAACATCAAATTTACTATTTCTTGACTTTTACAAAATACAATTTCTTTTTCGCAAACATTCTCACAACCAAATTTTACAAGATTTCCAATAAGTTTTAAAATAATAACCACTAACTTTCCCATAAGATCTACACACTTATATGAGATAACAAGCCAAGTGAAAAGATGACTAAGTTGTTTTTCCTTTCAATCTAAAATCCCTTATATAAAGATTTAACTCACTAAGATTGTTTCGCATTCAAATTCATTTCCATTTCGTCAAAATTAATTCACTAAAATTCCTTTCATTTCCTCATACATTATAACTTCAATAGCCAATAGTCAATACAACTTCTCTTTCATAAGCAATACAATAGCTCTTCCACTTGAAGTGGGAATTTTACAAGAAGGAACTAAAATGAAATACAGTTTGGCTTTTATTATTGCTCAAAGAATGAAATCTTCAACCAAGCTCCATCTTCTCTTCAATTGTTCACAACAACCAAAAATGGGGGAGAGGCAACACTCTCTACCCAACCAAAATTCCAATGAGAAGAAGAAGCAATTCTTCTCATTGGCCCCCGAGCCCCAACCACAAGGAAATAAGGGATGTTTTAACACATGATAACTAGAACAATGCTTTAACATTCACTTTCAAACAACAAACACATAAGGAAAATAACCACAAAGAATACATATTTTTAAACACAACAATTCCCAAACAATGGATTCTAAAATAGCCAAGTAGAGATAGGAAAAATGGGGGTGCCCTTGTGCCTCCCAAGGGTTTGGATGCCCACCTCTAAAACCCTCCAAAACACATTCAACCCAAAATCTCTTATGCCTCCCTAACAACAAAACTATGTCTCTTATGCCTCCCTCACTCTTATGAATCTCTCTCTCTCTCTCTCTCTCTCTCTCTCTCTCTCTCTCTCTCTCTCTCTCTGTCTCTCTCATGACTCCCACAATACATAAAATAATAAAATAGAACAAGGTGGGGCATCCAAAACCCACTCCCTCCTAAACCCACCAAGAAACTCTTATGCCTCCCAACATATTTCATCCCCATATCCAAATCTCAACACAACCTAAGGTCAAATTACTACCCAACACTTCAAGCAAGAACACAATTTCATACAATCACATAACATGCAAGAAACAAGGAGAAAAATAAGAGAGAAAGATCCTACCTTGCCATGGTAAATCTCCTCTTTGAAAGCTAGTCCCAAATATTCAAACACAAGAAATTTTCCAAGCACACTTCAACTCCCACTAGCAAGCATCCAAGAGAGAGAGCTCCAAAAATAAACGAGTAACCCCAAATACTTCCCAAAAATTCAATAAATAGAAAAGAGGAGGAGGAAGACGATGTGGCTCTAAGTAGGATGCCACATCCTCTCTTCTCTACTCCACATCACCCAAGTCAAACCCATACTCCAAAGAAATTAAATGGGTGGTTGAGAGGTATGACAAACCTCTTACACACACCATTCCAGCCCATACCCTTTAGGACAAAAAAATAAACATATGTAAGAAAGTGCAATAAAAACTTACCATTTGTCTTCCCAAAACACATAATGGGGTCTATTTTTGACCCCCAACCCATAGGTAGGGTTGGTATAGTAATTTAAGAGGTGTGGGAAAATTTTAACTTGTCCCACAAGCCTCCAAAATTGACCCTTAAGGCCAAATCCGAATTTCTAAGGAGAGGTAGAGTGTACAACACTCAAGATCACAAGCACTCAACTTACAACACATAAACCAAAGAGCCATCTAATCTAATAAATGAATTATTTTGTCCCATCCATAATTATTTTAGTAACATGATTAATTTACTAATCTAGACACAAATTAAATAATTAATAAAAAGGAAAATTACATCACTATAAAATCACATACTAAAATTAAATAAAGGAACATTTAAAAGAATAACACACAAACCCCTTGGTCACAATTGGAGGTAATCCCCCATGGGGACCCCCTAACAAAAAACAAGACACACACAACATAACACAAGTTGCCATGGTGACCATTGTTGAATTCATCCGGTATTCCGATGTGGTTGGTCTCCAATCTCCCATTGATTATTGTGATATGTTTACTTGAAAAACATACAATACCTCCTTCAGCCTCATGGCCACATCAAAACATCCAAGATAAAATATACAAATATAAATCCACAATCATCTACATATGAATTAAATCATCATCTAGGCAAGTAACATTATTATTTTTCAGTTTCTAATAACATCTCAATTCTAAATTTCATAAATACTAATAGGATCACAAGATTAGTTAAACGGCTAAGACCTACTCAATATGACAAAAATATCACATCTCATGCATATATAACTATGTCAAAAACATATCATCATAAATATAAAATGTCTCTAGTAATCCACACACATCATACTATGAATCGAAATCTAACAATAGTCCAAGTATCTCTATCATCTAACATCATGCTAAGTCAAAATTATACAATAATATCCATATGTATAGTCAACAGTATAGAAATCAACAATAATAAGGGTTGAAGGGAAGTGGACACTGCAACCTTCTTCCTCTAACTTTTTCCAAGGTGCTTTGTTATCTTCTCTTAAGTGTGTTAAACGCGAACCCATGTGTAATGGAGGTATGAATGAGTTTTAGTAGCGTAATTTTGGATAGATGGCCTTGTGGAATTAATTACCTCCTTTATTAAATAAATGAATTAAATAAATAATTTTCATATTAGAGATGACCTTAAACTAATTACCCTACAATGTAAAAGGAAGAAATTTAGCTTTGTACAAATAATTGTACGAATCATATCCAAAATCTCCTAGAGCGTAAGTTAAAAATTAAAAGATGTTCTATTAAAATAAATAACCTTTAAGACTTTCTCACTGTGATATGCCCTAATTGTAAATTAAAAACCATTATGCATATCCATATGAGAAATGCAAAAATAATTTTGGCTATGAAGCATATCAAGCACAAGGGTATGTAGATTGTGAGGGCAGTGAAGAAGAAAATGCAAATTTGTTGGAGAAGATCCAAAAAATGGAGATTGGCATGGTGTGGTGCAATCAAGAGCAATAACTCAAATGAAGGCTTTTAGAATTGGTTGCAGGGCACCTTGTCCATGGATTGGCACTTTTCCAAGACACTACAGCCCTCAGGAGAAGCTAGAATTCATGATTGGGATGCTACCCCAAATTCCACAATGGACAGTGGAGATAGATGCCTATAAATTTGGTGCTGAGCAACCTTGTCAGTAGGTAAGTTCTATACCATTATCTGGTTTTTCAAGCTTCCCATTGAATTTCCAATTTGGGCTTCAATTTCCAAGCTTCCCATTGAATGCCACCCCAAGTGTGAAATTCATTTTCCCATCCCCTAGTCTTCCACCTCATCTCAATTCTTCTGTCCTTTTCCCTTCCAAACATCTATCCCCTCTAAAGAAACAAGAGTTTCTACCTCCTCCACCACCACAAAAATTTACAAAATCAATTGAGTTACAACCCACCCCTCCTCTTACATTCCCAAATCCATGCTGGGAAGATAAAAGTCAGAATTCCAATAAAGAAAAACAACAGTAAGAAGAAGAGCCAAACAAGGATGAAAATATCAAAAATTTGTTGTACTTGCCTCTTAAATTTGGGATTACAAATATCCCCTTGACGGTTAAGCCTTCAAAGGAGATTAAAGTTGATGAACAAGTGGTGACCAATGCTGATTTTATAGCAGAAGAGAAGAAAGAAGATCAGTCACCAAGTTGCTCAGAGTGTAGTGTCCATGTTGGCACTCTGGTAAAAGGAGATGCTGATCCAATAGAAGTTGCACAATCAGCCATGGTAGAGGAAAACTCTAAAAGAGATATTGCAGTCCTAATTAGTCCTCTAGAACAACATATTGCAGAGTTTGATTCATCAAACTTCATGCTAGAGGAAGAGATCATTTAAGAGAAATATTTTCTTCAAGCAGTAGAGGAAGGAGAAGTTGTTCCAAATCCAAAAGAATAGGAGCACACTCTAGCTGTGGATGAGAAAAATGCAGGTCCAAGAGCTTTGAACTCAAAATGGGCTATAGAAGAACATTCAGTTCTTCCTTCCACTTCATCTCTCTCGAGCTCTAACGTTGGATAAGAGTTTGATCTTTCAAAATTCATGTTGGAGGATGAGAGAAAGCATGGTAAACAAGTTGCTGATCAAGAGAACACCATGGAGGAAGTTGAACATTTGCTGAAGGATAGCAAGGAGGCAGTTTTTTTGTCAAATTTGGAGGACTGTTTTGATGGAGAGGAGCCAGTTGAAATCACATTGTTTTCTCCTTCATCATCCACCTTCCAAGCACAAGAACCTGCTGCCATGAAGGAGAGCATTCATTTGCAGCAGCCTGCACTTTATAGCAGCTCTTTGGAATCAAGGTTGGAAGATATTAATCTTCCATGTTCTTCATTGGAGGAAGAAGAGAAAGAGTAGGAGAACTTCATCATTTCTTCCACACCATCCACCCAAGAAGGTCCACAAGAAGACTCCATTTTGGAGTTGAATCTTAGAGCTATGGGCATATCAAATGGATCAGACCTTGCCCAATCAAGTATTTGGCTTCATTAGAGCCAAAGGAGAAGCCACAAACAATCATTCTTTCTTCTGAGCATGAGTATGAGCATCAAAGTACCAAGGATCAACTGCCATACCTCTTCAATCCAAATGTAGAGAAACTAAAAGAGGTATCTAATTTGTTTTTAGTTGACACCTTGCTAATTTGGATAGAAGACCATCTTCTTGTTGATTTTCCACTCATCCAACCAGTCATGTTTAGTGTCAAATCATTTGCATGGCTGCCAATTTTGAAGATGGGAAGCTATTTTGTACAACCAGTTGCAGGGTTTGTTTAGCTTACCTTTGCTTCTAGTTAGATTAGAGTAGGTAGGTTTTATTTCAATAGAAGAAGTGCTTGTGCACACTCTACATGTTACATTTGGAGCATGTATGATTTTTAGTTTTGTACATAGTTGTTTGGTGCTTTTTTGATTGATCTTGTACAATGCATTCAATGGCATTTTGGTGAAGATCAACTCCAAGTTTCAGTGGGTTTTCAAGTGTCTCAGAGTTCAGATTTTCATAGTTTAGATCAGAATTGTTTATCAGGATTGACTCCATGCCCAATGGATACTTCAAAGGCTACGATCATTCATCTAAGAGGCAAATGACCCCTCTAAGTCACCAAAATTGCTATCCAAAGTGAGCCCCTGCTTATTTTGGCTAACTTGCCTTCATTCTTTCCTTCCTTGTGCTTCAACTTCAATTTTGAAACTTTGTAAGCACTAAAAAGATTATGGAAATGGCTTCATTAGATAGGATTTTTCTTCCCCCTTCCAAAAAGTTAAAGAAGTACTGCCAACTCAAAATATTTTGAAATTTATGGCTTGGTGGAGGTGGGATGCAAATTTTGCCCAAGCATGCAGGCAGGTTGGCGAAAGAAAACTTGACACTTAGCCCTTTTGGCTAAAAGGCAAAAAGTCACAAGCTGGCATGCAGGCTTGTGGATAGAAAGGAAGTGAGTTACTAGAGGCATGGGAAAATTGTTGGCACTTAGCCCTTTTGGGAAAATAACTAAAAGTCAAAAATCGGCCCGCGAGCCCGCGAAGGAGAAATCTAAAATTTGGGCCGCACCTCCACACTGAACCAGAGGGTGCCACGTGTCATCATGAGAATGGGGTGCAGATTTTTTCTTGAAATTTTCCCAATTTGAAATCAAAGGGGAAAAGGTGAAGTTTGGCCCGTGGGCCCATGAAGGAAGAAAATGAAGTAGACCTCTGCGCTAATAAGAAGCCGACACGTGTCATGCAAACTTGGGGGGCCGCGAAGATCATTGGAAAAATTTTCCAATGGGAAAAAGTAAAATTTGGGCCCGTGGACCCATTTTCAAATCTGATTTGCTTCCACTTTCGACCTAATTCGTGCCTTGAAATTTGTGCCCTAATTTTTCCCTAAATCTTTAGATGGGCATATCTTTTGATCCAGAGATCAGATTTGGGTAAAATCAGACTCATTGGAAAGATCTTGATCTCCTCTATGCATTAGAGGCATTAAAAAAATAATAGTTTTCATGTTTCAAGGAGGAAAAATCCCGAAATGTCTTTCATGCCTTTAATGCGAACCAGATTGCTTCGAATGAGTCATTTTTTGCTCAATCCACCATGGTTGCTTTCTCCCACATGCCAAGGATGAAGAATCAACTCGATTTGATGAGGGAAAAACCCTAAAAAATCTTCTCATGCCATTAATCCAAGATCAGATTACTTTGAGAGCTGTGTTTCACCAAATTCATCATTTTTTTCTACAACACGGAAAAACGAAGCGAAAGAGTCGATTTGATGGGTTTGCAAAAACTGATTTGAAAGGAATTAATGGCAGATTGTTGAATTAGAAGATCTTATTTGCTTCCTCCTCTATTTTCTCTCTCCTTGCTTCAGGTATAAATGGAAAGGATTCGATCCTTTTTTTTGTTGGATGTTTTTGTTCTTGCAAACTCATCTCTCCATCTTGACACATGAATTCGTGGAGTTTCAGACCTCTCATACAGACTGTATCACATTTTTTGCCTCCTTGCTATTGCAATGTATTGTATCAAACTTGAAAATGATAATGCATGTTCTGTGATTGATTTTCAATCCTCTCATGCATTTATTATTATCTTCTGATCTTTCATTGCATTTAAGTAATTTGTGCATGTTTGTTTCTGCATCCTCATGATCTATGTCTATTTTTTAAAAACAGGAAGTTTAGCACTCCTTTGGTGTATCACCATTTGTTTTTATTCATTTTTGTTTCCCATTTCCATCTTTTCTCTCAACTCTGTCTCCTTGGAATCTAGATTCGGATTTTGAATCAAACCTCTACAAATTTCATGCATACACCTAAACAGAGGAGTAGGAACTAGCCTCGATCTAGAGAGTTTTCCCCAATTGAAAAGGTCCCACACTTTGGGAAAACTCAATGTTGTGTGTTCACACTAAATGACCCACTGCAGACTGCAGATCTAAAGGTCATTTAGGGGGTGCTATAGATTTGCACTAATAGTAAGTTAAATGTTAAATAGTATAGAGTCCAAATATAGATATATAAAGGAAAAAATAATTTATGATTCACATATCATGAGCCTTTATAGAACTTAACTTAAGATTGATACATGTTTGTAATAAATGTGGGAAGGACCATATCTACAAGTTTATTTTGAATTTGAATCATTATGTCATGAATCACTATGTTGTGTCTTGTCATTTGAAAAAAAGGTGTCCTTGATGTGTACCACATGCTTTCATGTTTCCAATGTGGGTTATTGTTTTTGTAAGTAGAGCACGTGTTGTGCATTGTTATAAGTGATCCCCTGTAGTTTCATGTGAACTAAAATGTGAGGTAAAAAATTTATTCTAGTATTTTTAGTGTTGTATTTATGTGTGTAAATTACAACCATTTTATTTGATATCGGTGTGGAGGTTCATGATCTCGAACCTCTGGGACAAATTGGAGTTGTGATGGTTTTACATGTTGGTGGTAGAGATTGGAAGAGTAATGTGATATATGTTGTTATGTGACCAACATTGTAATTGCGATATTAGGAATGCACATGGTGTACATGTCACTTAGTCTCAGATTTATTATCCTTTCGATGTGTTTATGATGAGAGTATTCATTTTCCTTTTCGTGGATTCAATCAGGAATACATGTGTGATGTACCACCTTGTTGTGTGTGAAAATATTGTTATTGTGGATTTCAGAGTGTTGGAGCATTTTGGCATTATTCGATATAAAGGTGTATTGATGTATTGCATTACAAAATTGGTGTAAAGTTAATTGGATTGTATCGTGATGTCGTCACCATGTTTTGATGAATCATGTGTATCACCATGTTGTAATTGAAATTGACTATATGTTGTAATGTTATACATTATGTTCCTCATACGTATAATTCGTGTAATATGTGATTTTTTATGTCATGATTTAGGGGCATATCATGAACTTATGATCCTTATTGTATAGTGCTTGCACTTTGGGTGTAGTCTGTGGTAAATTGATGTACTGTAACGTGTGGATGTAATGATTGTGATTTACCCTGTATAGATACCATGCGTAGACGATATGGTTAATGTGCATGAACCACCGTTATGTTATTGATGTAGTAATGTATTATGTTTTGAACCTTACACTAACTGACCCTAAGGGAATTGATAAAAGGTGTATGTTTGGAGTGAGGAAATTTGTACCATTCACAAGTCACTTGAGCTGCATACGAGAAAGGAAGTGATTTCTTACATAGGTTGAAAACCCACTTTTGTTAGTTTGGTATGTATGGAATTTGCTCAACGGATGTCATGCATATTGTTTTTCGTAGACACCTTAGGCTCAGTAGATGACGACATGTAATCTATTCTCTCTTCCTATATGGTTATCATATGGATTCAACCTATGTGTAGTTACGACTATGTTGAACCTTGTGGAAACGGAGGAGGGATGATTAAGACAAAGATTATGACAGTTGTATTATTTAATATTTTATTTTACAAGATGAGGCTTGATCTCTGAGTGCTATAAAATCATTGAATACCCATATGGTGGGTATATAAGGCCACATAGTTATTGTGATGTGCTATTTCTCTATACGTATTTGATTTGTAAATTAAACATTTTCCTTTTTATTGCTAGAAGTAATAGTTTTATTGATTGACGTGTTCTTATATTTTTGGCATTTTATTTGGTTGTTGCACTAACATGCAGATTTTTGTAGTAACTATGGTTATTTGGCCATTTTATTTACTTATATTTAAATTTACTTTTCATGTTTAAAGGTTTTGTAGCCTACCCTAAGGCTTGGAATTTTTTCCACTTGGTGTTTGAAACAAAATGTTATGCTGGTTGAAATGTCGTAATGTGTAGGATAGGGTAATGGGATGCATCATGGATTGGTGGAACCGATGGACCCACTTTGTTGTATGGGGGTACACCCCATGAGTTACTGAGATAACTAGCAAGAATCTGTCGAACGATGAATTATTATGACACTTGGGTTTGAGGTGTTTGGACTTTTTGGTCCTAGGGTTATAGGGTGACCAACCTCTTTTGTGGTGTGAAAATGAAAATTTATCTTTATTTTATTTCTTGGGAGGCATATGGAGTTGTTTTGTGATGCTTTGGGAGGTATATGGAGTTGTTTTGTGATGTTTTGGGAGGTATATGAAGTTTTTTTGTGATACTTTGGGAGGTATATGGAGTTGTTTTGTGATTCTTTGGAAGGCATATTTAGTTGTTTTGGGATGCTTCAATAGGTATATGGAGTTGTTTTGTGATGTTTTGGGATTTGGCGTCATGATTTATGTGTACTCATGTGAGTCTGGTTATATTTTGTGATGATGAGGATTGATGCTACTCATTGTGGGTACAATTTTGATCCCCCTTTGACACTATGTAACTATAGTTATATTTCTTGGTTGTGTGAAACCTTTATATGTTTACTTGTTGGGAATTCCATGTTGTTGTACTCTACTTATCTTGTGAGTACTCTGTGTCAAGGGCATATGTGACAAGTACTATAGTATGTGGTCTATGTATTTTCTTTCCATGGTTCGATTGAGTTTCTTTTGATTTGATATAGTTACAGAAATATGTAGTTATATGTCTTGTGGACCATTAGTGTTGAATTTAGGCCTTATGTGGTATCAAGATGCCATTTATTGTTGG
Source organism: Taxus wallichiana var. yunnanensis (assembly GCA_018340775.1). Lineage (NCBI taxonomy): Eukaryota > Viridiplantae > Streptophyta > Pinopsida > Cupressales > Taxaceae > Taxus > Taxus wallichiana. The sequence goes on from CM031244.1 coordinate 766,879,305, forward strand.
GCACCCATGAGCATAAGCAAATTAAAAAAAATCTTAAAACAATGAAATATTAAGAGTTGAGATTAATAAAAATTGTTAAGGGGAAATAATGAATATAAAATAGGTAATGATGTAAAAGAGAATTGCCAATATTCACAAAACATTAAAATTAAGGTATTGCTAAAATTAGTTTTCTTCCTTGTGTTCACATTGTACACTATTTTTTTGTTAAACGACATGTGTCATTATTAACTTTCTTTCCTACGTACCCTTCGAGCTTCAGTATTGTGTCGCATCGAAGATGATGCTCTTGTAAGGGGAGGGAAATGTACGCTAGCTAAATAAAAACAAATTAAATATAAAAATTGGGAAGTGATGGTTAGGTGAAGGTGTGGGTAGGTGGATGACATGGAGAAGAAGCATTAACAATTGGAGGTTGAGTCATCCTCCAAGCCTACCGACATGTCATTTTCCTTGCACACAAATACAAACACTTTATTGTGAGTTCGAGAGGTATTTAACATGTTGAAACCCAATTCAACATTGGAAGTTTTGTTCTAATTAGATAGTACATTGAGTGCAAACACCAGTTATAAAGTATTAGAAAAAATAAGAAATAAAATGGTTCTTTTCTTGATATGTGTTACGTTTTGGACGAGTAATGCATCAAAGAATGCATTACGCGCTTGTGGATCTCTGCCTTTTCTAGTAGTTGCGAATGCATTTTGGGAGACATGTGGGAGGTGGAGGCTTTCTCAGTATTTTCTCAAAGTATTTATTTGTTTATTTATGATCTTATTGTGGTAGGGAACTAGGGTAGGAGAGATGTTTGGACACCTACATTGGGTGTACTATAGGTTAGAGTGTGAGGGACTTATTTTGCATCCGTGTTGAAACAATTTTTCCGTCATATTTTAGTTGAACCTTTCAACTTTTTTCAATATATGATTAGGTAGTGAGGTGTTTGTATTTTCTAGGGGTGTTTATAATAATAAATGTATATGGGTGTGGGAAATTGTTTCTAGACCAATTATTTCATATGAATAATACTAATAATAACAACACATACAATGTCTCTATAGTTGGTGCAGGGAAAGAGATGCAATGATAAAATTATTATGGGAAAATCTAAGTTTTATACAGGGTAGAGTCTTGTAATAAGGTCTTGTTCATCGTATTTGTTTCTGGACTGTAATACTTTACTAACATGTCCTTATGTTTCTCCCGTGGGTTTGATGAGTTTCAATCTTGGATCTCTTGATCCCTCATCTAGTTTTTATTCTTCTCCATGGCTTGGTTTGGAGAAGAAGTTGAATGAGGAGCATGGAGAGCGGAAATATTTGGAAGAAGAGGAAGATCAGGAGCTTCACCCTTAACTGGAGGAAACAAATAAATTACCAGAGTCTCAGGCAAACTGGGGCTCTACAGAAGACAACACCGACGAGAATTGTGATGTCAAGGCTCATTTCTCTAAAAGAAGAATGCTCCCATGAGGTTAAGGTATCCAAATCTTTTGGAAAGGTGTAATATGTTGGGCATTCCCATTTTAATCCCAAGATATCAGCAAAGAATGGTTGATAACATAAATTCTTTGATTGAAGAGTTGGCAATGGAAAAAGAGTCACATGCAAGTGCTCTTAAAATAAAATCATATGAACTTGTTAAAAGCTTAAAACCAAGATTTATCTTAGAAGTTAGAGTCACATAATCAGAGGCTAGATATTATAATTTACTCAGAACATGGCCCAGGGGAGTAGCGTGGTGGGGCCACAGGATTTTGACACTGTTATCTAAACTTCACCCCAAGGTAATTTTGATAACATGCATAGTTTCTTCAGTATTGAGCAAGAAAAAATAATTTGAGGCCCAAAATAAGTTTTTCTAGGAATCCCTTGGATTTTCTGTAACTTCCCTATCCAAAGGAAAATCCAAGGAGTTAGGAAAATTTGCAAAAATCCAAAAAGTGAAGTCAAATGCATGTTTTAATGCAAATTGGGTTTGGGGACATTGGATGGAATCAATGCGGGTCATACCAAGGTTCATCGGACTAAGTTCGGGGCCTAAATGCTAAGGTAATAGTGGTTTGTGGAAAAAAATGGATCAATGTGTCGTAGGAAGCATAGGAACACATGGCACAATCAGGCTCAAAATTGCCAATTTCACCACACAAGAAAGAAACTTAGTGTATTGCGGAGATGGCGGAAAAAAGGTATCCAGGATAGTCAGGCCCCAAAACCCCAAAATAGCCGCAAGAAAGGGAAATTTGGAAAAGGTGGAAGGTTTTGTCTTTCATAGTTTGTGGGACAACTAGGAAAAAAGTATGCACTGGCTTCAAAAATCTGAAATCACCGTAGTCAAAGAAAAGCAGGGGAAGCGGAAGTCAACAACCCTCATAAGTTGATCAATGATAGATGTGTAGGACAGAAAATCTCAAATCGTGTGATGTGGAAGAAGGAGGCCTAGACGGTCCAACTACCATAGGGACATGAGTTCCCTGCAAATACCCACAATATAAAGGAAAAGTCAACACCCGCCCACGAACTTCAAATGGTCATAACTTTTGACTCAAAGCTCCGTTTTTCACAAAATTTGACTTTTTAGAAAGATTGGTGAAAGTAAAAGAAACATATCTAGCTCGAAGAAATTAAATTCCCAATCCCATACAATGCAAGAAATATTTGGCAAACTTAAAATATATGCTCGCACTCAGAACACCATAAATTTTGCATTTCTCAATGAAATCACGCAAAATTGGTGTCATTGGAATCCTAGCTCCAATCCCGATGCATATAAATCAAGAGATACATAAATTGATGAAGTTTTGATGCTGATTTTTCTTAAAATGTGTCCAGGGTTAGAATAGTGATTTTATTGGTGGTTGTGAGAACATTTATTGAAGCATGGGAAAACATTTTTCACTGGTGTAAGTTATGGGATAACATGAGGAGATTTTTGCAAGCAACAAACTATCATTTCACTCCATTTCTGATATCTTACAAGTGGTGGAAAGTAAAATTTTGGGATTTTCATTTCTCCTCCCCTCTCTCTCCTCTCAGAATCCTATAAATTAGAGTGTTGGACTCATTGTAAAAAGGGAAATAGATTTTTTGTGTAGCAAAACTATGTCAAAATTGATTTTGTGAAGAAAATGTGTTGCAAGTCCTTGTAGTGGACTCCTTGCATGGTGATCCAAGCCCTTATTTTGTAATAGATTGAACTATGCATATCAATGAAGCAATAGATGTAATTTTGTGGATGTATATTCCCCTGTTTTGTTTGTTTGCATTCTTCTCGCCCTTTTAAACTCATTACAAATATATTGTGTTTATTTATTCTCTTACAAGGATTCATTATCATTGTGTGCATGAAACCTTATTGTGAATGCAATTGCTAGACTATGGAGAACTGTCATCACCCCTCTAGTATGCAATTTGCTTCTATTTTTCACACATTGGAATACTATTCTCATACCCTCCTTTTTTGGTGTATCACCACTTTAGTGTAGGTTTTTTTTTCATGCACTCTTTCTCCCTGATCCATTGGAAAGTTAGATTAGGAAAAGACAACCATGCTTGCATTAGAGTAGGTTATGGCACGTAGTGTAGGAGAAAGAACAAGCTTTCTTTGTAGGTCTATCTCAAGTAGCAAGTCCTACAACTTGGAGATAGTATGCATGTTATCCATTCACACTGTGAGCTCAAACACACAAACTTGTGCAAACTGGAGGGTGCCATGAATCAGTGATAACATACACTTTAAGTGATGAAATAGGGTTGCGGCAAGTATTACTATCTAATGTTGTAGTGAGAAATGTTATGAAAAATATGCATGAAAAATGGGTTTGATGGAAAAATATTTATAATATTACAAGAGAATGTGAAATTGTGAAATTGTGGATGCACGTGAACCACTTGATGAAATGCCTATTAGAGATGTTGAACCAAATCCCACAATTTTGGCTAGCTTCGTTCCTCCAGGCATTGTCTCAATACCTATATCTTTAATAACTTTGGTATGATTGGTTTTTCATTTTCAATATAATAGAAATATTAAACTATTAGATACTCAAACAAATGGATATTTTAACTAGATGACTAGTGCAATGAATAAAACAACACCTCGTGATCTTGCTACCGACTCACAATTTGAAAATGAACAGTGTGGCGATCCCAAACTCATGCATTATTATACCTAGGGTATCAAAACTTAGTACTCATGTTTGTTGGTTTTGGTGAGAGCTAGATGAGTTACCTAAGACAACCATTTTGGTCTACCTTGCATGTTAGAGAAACACAATTTTTAGAGACTTGCAAAATACCACTCGAGCACCATAAAATAGATGTCAAGAATCGTATGTGTTTCTTCTTATGTAGAGATTCACATTAAACATTAGCTCAACCTTGTTTGACCATTTGCGCACTCTTCACTACTCCTCTAGGAGCCCTGCTACTCCGTTTTGCACTTTTAGGGAGCTGTTAAAAATAAAAACTTGGTTTTCGTATCGGCTCAGCGTATGGGCCATGAATAATGAAATAATTTTCCACCCTCACAAAAATCTAGTATTTTTACTAGATAATTTCCTAGAACCTTTGGTTTGTGAAAATCACACTCCTGGTTAGTTTTGAAAATGGGTTTCGTAGGCCTCCAATTGTTATTTGACTAGGTCAAACTTGGTTGATTATGACTAGTGGCTCTCAAAACCATTCGTCAATTGTATTTTGAATTTTTCAGTCCCTATGAATTATTTGTATATATGTGGACATGTAGGAATTCGTGCACGTGAATTTTCTTATCGGAAGATAGTTTTTGAACACACTTTCTTATCCTCCGAGCCAAAATTTAGCGGTTTTGTATGTAGCAGACAATGTAAAAGAAAGTGTTATGACACTAGTCAAGTTAGCAAACCATTGTGAAAACTTATTAACACTTGTAAATAACTATTTAAAACTCTATCTTGTGACATTTTGTGTGAAATTAAAATTTTAGAAAATAGTGTTTCTCTTTCTCTCTCTCTCTCTCTCTCTCTTAGTTAGGAAATGAAGTAAAATGAAATGAAATAAATTTCTCTAACCATCTTCTTTCAAATACAAATTATTATTATTATATAAATGGGAAACTAAAAAAGTAATTATTCTAGATCTAGGTGGATGTCATGCCAACGATTTATCAATTATTTCCTACTCACATGGTTTTGCAATATGTAATAGGATGGAAAAATGACATGGTTGTAACTCATTGTGTATTAGTTTAATTTATGTATGTTAATCAAATATATATATATATATATATATATATATATATATATATATATATTGCTATGTTACAAAGATAATAACTTGTTATTGAATTTTGGTAATATGTATGACATGTTAGTTTTAGGAGTGCTTGGGAAATGTGCATTAAACTATAGGTGCTCTTTTGATTTACATGTTGAGTGCCGAAGATTGCCAACTAACCTTGAAATTCACCTTTAAGATTTGGATCATAAATGAACTCGATAGTCATCGCTTTTACCGTTTTGGTTTTATGGTGCAATAATAAGAGTTAATTACAAAACTTAACAAATTTTACTTTATGATTAATTTGTGTGAATGTAACCATAAGATGATGTGTTTGGAGAAAGTTGAGATTTTAGATCGTTCATATAACATGGTTAAACCATCTTGTGGTGAGAAAAGGGATCCACATTGTGTATAATGTAATGTGAACCTTATCTATTTTCACAATGGACTAATCCATCTTATCCCCCCACTTGTCCTTCTATGGAATGGATGTATGATGTGAAACTGTGATCGTATCCTTAGATTTAAATCCCCGAAGTTAGGGACTTGTGGTCTCATGAGGATTCATAAATATCCCTAATAGAAAATAGGTTACACAATTCATTAAGAAAGGCATATGAATCTAGTTAGGGAAAACCCTCTTAAGTTAGACGTAAACGATACTCATGGTACATAACCTATAAAGAAAAATAAGGAAGTATGTTGCCATGTTAAGATCCTTTGAATCCTTAATTAATTGTCGGAACATAACTATAATAAAATAATAATTGATGCTTGTTCTTACGAAGTTTGTTTGTAAGATGTTATTCCACAGGTAATGTGAAACATGACCTTCCTTGTAATGTGATTAAATCCTCTTGCTATGAATCAAGAACCTATTTCTTATAATACTTTTTGTGTACTAACTCAATTATCAATTTATAAATGAATGAAAGAAACTTGACCCTAAATCCTTAAACAAAAAAATGAACTTCACATCCTTTGGACTTACACTTGTTCTATTGTGTAATGGAGGTATGATATAAGATCAAGATGAATGCCCTTAGGAGTGAATCCTAGGGATAATACCTAATAGCCTTGTGTGTAAATAATTACCCCGTTAATAAATGAGCGAATTAAATAAGGAATTGAAATAATGTAGATGATCGTTATTTAATGAGCTACCCCATAAGTTAAATGTAAAACAATATAGAGTCCAAATATAGAAAAAGGAAAAATGAATGTATGATTCACATATTATGATCCTTTCTAGAACTTAAATTAAGATTGAAACATGTTTGTAATAAATGTGGGAAGGACCATATCTACAAGTTTATATTGTAGTTGAATCTGCATTATGTAGTGAATTGCTATGTTGTGTCTTGATATTTTTTTAAAAAAAGTTGCATTGATGTGTGTCACGTGTATTCATGTTGCCTATGTGGGTTAGTGTTTGTGCAAGCAGATCATGTGTTATGTGTTGTTATAAGTGATCCCTTGTAGTGTTGCGTGAACAGAAATGTGAGTAAAAAAATAAATTATTCCGGTATTTTTAGTGTTGTATTTGTGTGTGTAAATTGCGGGCATTACAAGAGAGGTCCATGTCTATCAATAAACGAGAAAAGTAGTATGGAAATGCTGAGAAGTGTTGTCATCGAATTTAAAATACGCCCCTAACCTACTAGCTATGGCTTTAAAGCAATGTTCACTCCAGAGTTAGATAGGCAACCCTGGGAGTCTAACCCAAATGGGCTGAGATTCAAAGGAGACTTTTGATGTTTCTTTATTATCCCTCTTCCACTTTTAATGTTTCATTCCCTCAAGTTTAACTTCGCAAATGCATATCCTTAAGCATTTCCATTCCACCATTTATGTGTGATTGCTAATAAATAATTACATAAGTGCTTAGTGTTTGTATTTTCTAGATGTACTTAAGTCTCCCAAATAATAAATATAATATTATAAAATTAATTAACGTTAAAAAATTGTGATCTTTGTCTCTTATAATTTGTTGATTTCAATTTATTTGTTGAGTAGTACAATTGCCGTACACTTCATTGTAAACAGGTTCAAAGAGAGTACCTCATTCAAGTTCAATATCATTTAATTCGGGAACTCGTCGGCATTTTGTTCACATTATGAACCTGAATATTTTCTTTTTTAGCTAAGATCGAAATAGAAGAAACAGCAGAGTTATCACTTCATTACTCTTAATCGACCTCGATTAACATATAATGCTTGTTTTATTTTCCTGATTTACATATTTAACGTTGCATATATGTTTATCAGCGGATTTGCCAAGGTCGCATGGATGGTCTCTTTAAATAGGGCAATTTTCCATCATTGTTTTGTAGGGCAATTTTGTGCAATAGTAAACATTCCTGTTGCAATGGCAGCTCAGGGCTTCAGCAATCTTCTGATGTTCATGTTTTTCATAATAATAATGGTGCATACGAAAACTCATTGCACCGCAGAATCTCCATTATCAGATACAAAGGTATATTGTCTATTACTTTTCTACTTTTAACGCTAGAATAGTGTTGATACTTATATAATAAGTAACACTATAACTACCCCCAATAGACTGCCAAAGAACATGTGTGATATTTAGACACAAGTAATCCACTGAGACTATTTACTGATTAAACAAAATTGACTGTGTACAATTAGCTTTACGTCGTCTACATGGGCGACAGTCCGTCGCAAGAAAATGGATTCTCAGACAGCAGCTGCTGCAATGCACCTTGAAATGCTTAAAGTTGTACAGGGAAGGTTATTAAATTTTACCCAATACTCTATTTTCATTTAAAGGACAAGTAATTGGCAATTAATTAGTATGAGTTGATATAATTGGCAATTAATTAATATGAGTTGCAATATCTGTGTTAAAGCGATGAGGCAGCGAAGGAATCTTTGAAGTATAGTTATGGGAAAAGTTTTGGTGGATTTGCAGCCATGCTTTCTCCATCTCATGTCCAACAGCTTTCAAGTAAATTAATTTGAAATTATTGCTTTTGAGAATGTTTCGTGTTGAGTACTGTATTTAAAATTTAAACAAACTACTTGAATTATAGATAGGAGTTTCGTTGCTGGACACAGTCTGATCCTAATATATATGTTGTTGAAATATAGATATGGATAATGTGGTTTCTGTGTTTGAGAGCAAGGAACTGCAACTTTTTACAACTAGATCATGGGACTTTGTCGGTTTCCCTTCAACTGCCCAAAATAGTCATTTGGATTATCAAAGCGACATCATCATTGGTTTGCTGGACACAGGTGAAATTGTCTGAAAGAAAATACTCTCTTTTGTGCATACAACTTAACAAAATTTTAACCCATGACATAAGGTCTACAAGTACAACTACTTACCACTGCATTGCAAACTTTTAATCCTATTTTCATTTGTCCAAATATAATTTTAGCGCTGATTACAATTATGCTGAACTTTAGGATAATCGGTTTTGGTCATTAATTATCTGATTAATATGATGTTGTAGGAATATGGCCAGAATCAGAAAGTTTTACGGATACTGAATTTGGTCCAATTCCATCCAAATGGAAGGGTAGTTGCCAAACAACTGCAGACTTCAACGCTTGCAACAAGTGAGTCTCTTTCACTTTTATAACTGAAATCTTCCATACATAATTGAGCATGGAAAAATATTACAACATCTACAATACTATAAAATGTATTTTATTATTATATTATTTAAAAGAAAAATATGAGTGATTTTATAATGACCTCTATGACATTTTATTTTAAATTCTATTCATTACATTTAATTGCAAAGTTTCTTCAATTTTCAATTCTAAAAATAGAGTATCTACCACACCATTTCTGCTATAGTAAAATGGATGGGAAAAATAAATTAGACTATCAAACATCACCTATCAATCTTAAATAAATGAAGTATATCTAGTGTATGATAAATAAATTTATTTTTCCCTATCAATCTTATTGTAAGAATAAAGGTGTTGTAATGAGTGGCATGCACCTAACTATGAAATATGGATAATATATTCTCTTTTTAGATTATTATACATTAACTTATAATTTACAGAAAATAAAATAAACTTAGTAATATTATTGATTAAATTTATAAATAAATTTAACAAATTAAAATTTTGAAAAAAGAAATTGTGAATGATATACTTGAAATGTTTAAATTTAAAATTATAGAGGTCAAATATATAAAATTGTGATTCTATTAATTAGACATTTTAATTGAAGAATTAAGGTATTACTTGTTTAATAATTATATAATTAGAAAGGATCATTTTATATTGGGGTTTATATATTTTTTCGACCATGTGCCTATTAAAATTTATATTAGCTAATTTTTTTGAAACCTACCAATTATTGTGAGATTAATATTTTGAATAAACAAACTCACTTAAAATATTTAACAAATCTCATTCAATTGAGTTTTACAACACAACTATCATAATTTTGATATACTCTTATAACAACATTGAATTGATATTTACAACATAACTGACTGCTATGTATGATATATTATATAAAATTATGTGTTTGGGACTTATGGTTGTAAGCCCTCTCTCTACCTCTTCCCTCTATTTTGTCTAGCTTCCATTCCACATAAGCCCACAAATGTTCTTATTGGTGTGTCATTTAAAAAGAAATGACGTTAAATACATTACACTTATGAAAATTACTAATTCTTCTCTCACTTGACATGCCAAATCAATAATGTCTTGATGTGAAAAAATGTGCCTCAACTTTGTGAGACCACCTTCACTCAATGATTCTTGTCTTCAATAATTTACCTTTTCAATATTACAATTTTAATAGTGTTGTAGTGACAACAAAACTTATGGAACACTTTACATTGATTACATTCATGTGATTAAAGTTATTTCTAAAAACAATAAAAAAATACTCGTTAAGAAAATATATATGTATATAAAAAGAAAGAAAGAAAGTAAACAGTGAAAAGCTTCCTTAATTTTCAAGTTTGAAAATAGATTACTTTTCGTTATTATGTCTGCATAAATTTAGTAAAAATACTGTTGAATTGGCAGGAAACTTGTGGGGGCAAAGTTTTACCGTAGTTTCTCAAATACTCAGCCACCTGCAGGAGATTATTTATCTCCAAGAGATGGTTTCGGCCATGGAACACACACCTCTCTCCGGCTGCTGGAAATTATATAAAAATTCCAGTCTTTATGGTATTGCTCAAGGAGATGTTCGAGGGGGAGTCCCTGGTGCAAGGATTGCCATGTACAAGGTTTGTTGGTTTGATGGTTGCTATGATGCAGATATACTTGCTGCATTTGATGATGCCATTTACGACGGTGTGGATGTCATTTCTGTGTCACTTGGAAGCTATATTCCTCAAAACTACTTTGAAGATAGTATTGCCATTGGAGCATTTCATGCAATGAAGCGGGGAATTTTGGTATCCAATTCAGCTGGAAACTCTGGACCTTCTAGATCAACACTTGCCAATTATTCTCCCTGGTCTCTAATAGTAGCTGCAAGCTCTATTGATCGAAAGATGGAGTCTCAAATTGTACTGGGAAACAACTTTTCCATAGAGGTAATTAAACTCCCAACTCTGGTCAATATAATGAATGAAATTAAATGGAAATTTACCATCATTTAAATGGGTTTCCACAGGGAATTGCTGTAAACACTTATACTATGGAGAAGACCTGGTATCCTTTGGTATATGGAGGGGATGTGGCTAATGTTTCCGGAGGCTTTAATTCTACTGTTTCTAGGTAACAAAACAAAACCTACAATACAACATTTTAATTGTGAATATTTAAGTTCAACTCCAACAAAGAAAAAGGTTTAAGAGCTGAGTTGTTATTGAGGGAAGTTCTTATAAACACCCACATTTGCATTTTGTGTAAACCGTTGAGCTATAAACAATTCAGATTTAAAGTGCAAACTATTACTTACATATAAATATGTGTTGATTGGGGTCAACGAGCCATCCACATTACAAATGGGCAATCAAATTATTATAGCCATTGGGATTGATTTTGATTAGCCCTCAACCAATGAATTGATTAGTATTTATTTGGTATTTTAAATGTCAAAATTTTAGTATGTATTTAAAATTGTTAGTTTATCGCAAATAAATATGACTTGATTCCTTTATTCCTAATATAATAATTTTTTTATATATTTTTTATTTTATTAAAAATCTCAATATATCGTCTTGTGAACTTTCGGTGGTTGTAAAACACCTAAAATTGAATTCTTTGGATCCCTCAAAAGTGGAGGGAAAGATAGTGCTTTGCTATTTCAATAGCGATTTTCCAGACATACACAAGTGTTTCTTCTTTGGAGGAGCAGCACCATCATAATCCAAGATGGATTTGGTGACACAGCTTTTACTTGGTTAAATCCTCGCATCACCATATCGATTGAACAAGGAAAAATAGTTATGTCTTACATCAACTCCACTAGGTAAATTTGCTTTAAAGTTTTACTTCTTTAATAAAAAATAAACATCTTTATGTCATGGAAACCCATGAAATATAAGTAATTTAGTTGCATTCCACCAGCTCTGCTGTTGCAAGAATTGAAAAAACTGAGACTGTTAATGGACTTGCACCTATTGTGGCTACATTCTCCTCTCGAGGTTACAATCCAATCACCATGGACATTCTCAAGGTAGAATTATTTTTCCCATATATAGACATTGAATTATAGTTTGAAAATTTTACCAAATTGTGTTTGGAAACACAATCTATGTAGGTAGAGCATAATTTTTTGGGTGAGCCTAAATATCGCATATGTTTTTATCATATGGTCTTCCATTTTATTTTGTTGGCATTCTATTTTTTCTGATTTTTAATGTATATGATGTTTAAGTAGATCCCCATAAATATTGATCTTAAATGACAAGTATGTCATAAAAAATGTAATGGGTTTGTGTGTTGTCAGCCCGACATCACTGCACCTGGTGTGGACATTTTGGCTTCTTGGGTAAAAAATTCCTCAGTTACTGGATATCTGGAAGACACAAGGAACTCAGACTTCAATATAATATCAGGAACATCCATGTCATGTCCTCATGCAGCCGGAGCTGCTGCGTTTGTGAAGTCCTATCATCAAGATTGGTCTCCTGCTGCTATCAGGTCATCCCTCATGACTACAGGTATTTTATTTTCCATGTATTTCTTGTAACATAGAAATTATTTCTTTATTTAATTCTCCCATTTAAGACCCTCCATTGTTGATTAACATTCCCTCTCTCAACCCATTGGTCTGGAATCAAAATCGATTACTTAAATTGAAAAATATATTATATTATTATTTATATAATGATAAGCATGTATGTGATGGAAAGGAACTTCTGTTAATTATGTCTTGATTGAAAACACATGCGTTTAAATTCTTGTTTCAAGAAGTTGGTAGTCAATTTATTGAATGAGCCAATGGTTTACAAAACCACATTCAAATGCAGTAAACGGTTTTGGAATTAAATGAAGTATTTTCTTACAATACCTAATTTTTTTGTACCCTAATTTATGATACAGCGTTTACAATGGATGCAACTTTGGCTGGCAATGAGGATGCGGAATTCGGATATGGGGCTGGCCAGATCAATCCCACGAAGGCTGTGGATCCAGGGCTTGTTTACGATGCAGGCTTAGATGATTATATCAAATTGCTTTGCACCCAAGGTTACAATGATACAACATTGCGTTTCATTACAGGGGACATAAGCAGTTGTGACTCTATAGAACCATCTAAAATTGGAGCAAGAGAGCTAAATTACCCATCCATAATAGTTGTTACTATCCCAGGGCAACCAATTCAAGCTAAATTTCCTAGAACTGTTACAAATGTAGGAGAAGCAGTATCTACATACAACGTCATTTATAAATGCGCCCTCCAAAATGAATGTGACTGTGGAACCGGATACGTTGTCATTTTCATCACTTAATCAGAAGCTATCATACAATGTGACAGTCGAAGGTGAACCCATACTTAGGGATATGCTCCTTTCAGGAGCCTTAACATGGAACTATGGGAATTACAGTGTGAGAAGCCCAATCACCGTTTATGCTCTCCGCTTTTAGCTTTTAGCTTTTTTGCTTTTTTTTTAAGCCGGTTTGTTCGCCTCATAATCCACGGTCAACATTTTAAGTGGTGGAATGTTTACCACCTTTACATGCACTTCACTGTCAAATCATGAATAAATAATGGCAATATTGTTTGGTGAGGTATTCATATATTTCATTCCATTATTTAAACAACTGAAAAGTGGACAGTTAGAGCTTTAATAATTTTATTTTTCCTCGTTAAATAAATCAATAGTCTTTGAATAATTATTAGAAAAAACCATGTTATATCAAATATTGACTACCAAATAAAAATATTAAATATAAATCACAATTAGAAGAGAGGATACATAAAATATATTTTTTAATAGTATAACTCCCTTTCTTCTATCATTGTCTATGGTAATTGCTTATTGGTGCCAAATACGTGCATATTATTAATTTATTTACACTAAAATATTAAAGGTTTAAGCATGAGTCGAAATTTCAAAATTAAGTAATATGTATATTTTAAAGTTTTACTTGTTTATGAACAATTTTTATTAGATTGGAATCATCATCTAAAGATGTTTGTAAATAGTCAATAAACATCTTTATTTAAAAATTTATTTATTTTGTCTTCTATTATATTTATATTATTAGAATTATAAACTTATAAATACACATGTATGGACTATTTGTACAAATCTTGAAGTTTTTAAGACAAATAAAGTAATTAATTTATAGGAAGTAGTTAACTTCAAAGTATCTGAACTATTAAAACATCTAACTTAAAATTACATTGAATATCTCTATTATTATAATATTGAAAATTGATGTGTTGAAAGTGGAGAACTTGTTTTTGTTGTTCTAATAAACAAGGCCATGATATGGAAAGTACTTAATTTGAAGAATTTTAAAAGTGGAGGGTAAAATAATGAGGCCATGATATGACAAAACTACCGATTTGTATGCCTTTTGAGAGTGGAGCACAAAATAATAAGTAGGAAATATGTGAAATTAAGAGATACATTTGTTTTGTTCTTCTATGTGTGAACATGTGAAATGCAAACTGGTGCTAATATAATATTACGAAACTTTAAAACTATGCATTATTACTAAATGGAGATGAACTTGTAAAATTTAGAAGAAAAAATTATCTAGAAAACAAATGATATGCATGATGTGTAATATCATGATTTTGTAATGGTGTATTTTATAAAAAGATGTTGAGTGAGAAATTTTTCATGATATATTGAAAAGTATTTGATTTTAATTTCAAAATGAAGTAAAGTATAATGTTAATGCACTATGTGAATGTTTTTTTTTTAAATGGAAAACAATATACAATGGTGGTTATATAATTTTAATTTTAAAATAATTTCTAGGGGAATTGTATATGCAAGGGTAATTGGTCCTTTGGGGCCTATGTGTAATGTTCCATTAGTTTTGAATTTTCAGTTGTATTTCTTTGACTTGTCATTGTACTTTTGTGTGTGTGCCCTCGGATCATCGGTGAATTACGGTCTTGCCGTGAATTTAATTAAACGTCTTTCTTTTTTGCCATCTTTCCTTCATTTTTCGTCATAGTTGTTGATGGTTCTAGCATCTTTTACGAGCATTCACATTTGAAGGATAATCATATTTTGTTCAAATGACTTGTTTAAATGACATTCTCGTTTAAATATCCAAAGAAATATTTTAAAATATTCCAAGAGTTTCAGCATAAATTTATTAAAACGAAACCTAATTTTTGAATGAATTTTATTTAATAAAATAAATAAATAAAATTGATCTTCCATTTAAATTTAATATTTTACAAAAAAAGTATATAAAAAAAAATAAATACATAAATAAATAAATAAAACTTGACTAAATCTTGGTAGCGTGAAAGGAGAAGCTAATTGGTTACGTGGAGTTAGCTTTGAATAGATTGTTAAAATTATATTTTATTGCAAATTTTTAATACTTACCTACTATCCCACCTTTTGCAGCAGCCCATTTTCCATGCATGGCCTCGAGAAATGACTAATTTTTATTGGTAAATTTAATTATTCTTAGTTGTCCACTCTCCTTTTCCACTATTTTATTTGTTTTTTCCTACTCCATGTTGAACGTGGGAATTAATATATTTATGAGTGCTTGTAGTTGACGCTTGGTGGAGGAAAATATGACCACCTTCCATTTATTTGCTGTCAGAGACCTGTTGGATTGTCATTTATGCCTATGCGCCAAAATAGAATGTTGGCCGCTTGCATTTGATACCCAACTTTGATTTACTTTAGCTCTGACTTTGGTTTTAGTCTTAAATGCCAAACAATACCGGTGCAAGGATCAATGGGATAAATGCTTTCTTGGTAGAAGCTTTCTCTTAGTTGGTCGTTGGTTTCCAAATGCCGAAAGAATGTTGGTTACTCACTTTACATTTCTGTTTTCATTTTTCTATGTTCTATAGTTGTGTTTGTGGTCTTTATGCCAAATTTTTGCATGTCCAAGAAAGAATGAAGCAAGAGCTGATTGGTGTTGCTGGAGATGGCTCCAAACCCAAAAATGCATTTCCAAGCATAAAATAAACCTACCATGGCTGCACATTTCTTGCCTATGCCAAAAACGCGGCTGAATTGAGTATGGTCACCCAATAAGCATGAGGACAATGGATTTTAGTTTGTTTTGTCGCTGTTGTTTTGTGAGGTGTCTTTGTCACTTGATGAAGCTGGAAACTAGGCAAGATAAACCTACCCACTACTTTAATTGCTAAGATTTAACAATATTAAGAATTAGAACATTTTCTTTCTTGAGATGGGTATGTCTCTAGTGTTTTGTGTGGTTTTGGCTTCTGTCATGATTTTCCACTTGACTTCTCTTGATTTATTTATGGTTTTGGTCTCCTAGGTTACGTGAATGCTTCCATTTTGGGAGATCTTCCTTCTGTGAAAATGTTTCCTTGAAAATCTATTTTGGGTTCTAACTCTTGGCTGTATATTATTTCCTTCTTCCTCAAAATTTATCGTATGATATTAAAGGTTTCTCTATGAATAATGGTGGACATTTTACTCTTGTCTGTATTTAGTTGAAATGCTATGGGAAGTCTGAGTTTGATTTGGCTTAAATTTATACCTCTCTTTACTTGTGACTTATTTTGTATGGCATCTGCAAAATAAAATAAAATAAATAAATACATATTCTTCATATCGTGATGGTCGTATGATTGTGTATTTTATTTTTGGTTGGTGTATGTTTTTGGATTGATAAAAGTTATCACATTTTGTACTTATGCCAGAGTTACTGGTTGACCATTGAATGGAACGCTTTTATTTTGGTTTAACGTCTTAGGCTACTGCAAAGGTTAAATACTTAGCTAAAATTCTATTATTATAAATATATAAAATATATACATTTATATTGTTGTCTTTCATTCCTAGATATAGCCCTCCTTGATGAAGTATTTTTGAGCCTTTGTTTATACAAAAATCTTTTCTTTTATTAAACTTTTTTTAATGGGAGGATAGTAATTTGGAACGTATTCACGCTTTCTAGTTTAAAATTCCCATGATAATTATAATTGATCCAAGACTTTTAAATTCTTCCTTACGATGTACCTTGATCATCCTTTTCAAGATTAAACCATAGCTAGTTTTGAATTACCAATAAACAAGAGGTTACAATTGTGCAATTCTAGTACCTAGTTATTATTAGAGCTACCTTACTTTATTTTCCCTTTCAGGCTAGTTTCTATCTCATTGTTTTCTCTTTTATAACGTTAATGTTATTGAAAATTGGGTGAATTATATACATATAAATACCTTGATGGGTATGGCAAAATTTGATATGAAAGTTAATGACTTTTGGGGTATTTAAATATGTATCAACACCTTGTTAATTTTATGATGGAAATTATTCTTAAGATAACGGTTATTTAGTAATATATGTAAATACATAGGTAAGAATAGTTTGATTACGTTAACGAGGGTTACTTTAAAATATCTTGTGTTGAGAAAGTGAATTCCATTTAATTAAACTGAAACTATAACTTATTGAGGAGGGTTGTAAATCCATAGTGCTATAAAACTTAGATGGATGATTAGAATGCTAACTTGTTTAATGGAACTCTCTTTCACACTCGAATTTTTATGTTTAATCTTTAAACCATGGTTTTCTTCTAGATTATCTATTCAACTTTGTATTATAGAAATCTTGTATCGTAGCGAGTGCTTTTGGTATCTTTTGATAATTTTGGATTGTTAGGGGTGTATTAGACTCCAACCATATATTACTCATGAGTAAATGATTGATATTTCTATACTCTTTTCCTCTATTCTAACTCCTAGAGATATGTTCCTACTTGGTTGGGAGTAAAACCTTATTGCCTTCGGGACATTTCTACTATCAAAGACTTATGACTTCCTACTTAGACAATATGGTAAAGATGTTATTTTTATTCTTAAAAAAATTAAGTGGATTTCAGTCATATAATCCACACGATTACATGATTGAAATCCCCATACACTCGACATATTATTGTTAACTATTAAAGTATTTGGACCTTCTTTATTGGTTGTTGCACTTTTGTTTAATAGAGACATTATTCTTGATTGAAACATATGGCTTCCTTCTTAGCAAAGATTGTAGAAACTTACTTTGTTTGTCTTAAGAAGTAGATTAGTGGATAGAGCCTCGTTTCCTTTTCTCGAAATTAAATGTTTCCTTTCATGATATTGTGAGATAGTATATTAATGTTGTTATGTGTAGTCTTGTCTTGCTTAGTTCTTGCGAACTAACTCAGTTAATAATTTGTTGTAGATGGCTTTCAAGTAGATGAGGGAAAGACTTTTAGGAAATTGCATCAGTCTTGGTTATGAAGTTCCTTTGTACGAATTCTTATTTGTTGTAAAAATCGGGATGGGATTTAGTGGAAAATTTAGAAGAGGTAGTACCTTAGTATTGTGTCTTGTGGAGTAATGTTGTCATAACTACTGAAACCTTGACTTGTATTGACTATCGTGGAAAATATAAAATTGATCACCATATTGTTAATATTGGTTTTAATGTAATATAAGAACCTTATGATTAGTATAGCATTGCTTGATCAATCTAGTTACCTTCTTGTTCCCTAGTCATAGTTCCATAGAATTGTTTTGTTTCTTTGGTGTGTATGTCATGTCGAATAGAAATGATATAACCATGTGTTATATAGTTGGTGCAATGGTAAACTTTTTTATTGAGTCATAATTTTGCATGGTGAACTGTCTAGATCATGGCACTATCTAAACTACACTACCCCAAGCTAAACAAATCAACTTTATCCTTATGGTAATGAGTCATTATAATGATATTAAGGTGAAATCAATGATTATATATTGGAGGAAACAAAGTTATAGTAAGTAGGAGGAAATTGATTAAGAAACTTAATATGTATACTTTTATCAAACATACCAAGTGAAGCCTTATTGCAATTTTTTTTCTAACCATTTGGAATAAATTCTCAAGCTTCAATAAATTCCTAGTTAATAACTAATGAGATCTTAAAGATGAATTCAACTCAACCTTTGAAATTCCTACTAAAAATACCTGCACAAAACCCAAGAACAACCTAGAGCAAGATAGAAAAATTGTGGAATATTTAAAAAAAACGTGTAACGACCCATTAATTCACACACACGAACAACACAGTAAAAGACAGGATAATTTTTTTTGACTTGCTTGACACATAACATGACGCAGCATGTCATCACCAAGGATACAACTAACACTGTGAACAACTTGATACAAGGATGGCCATAAAGGCAGCACGGAAATGTTTACACCTTTCAAGGACAATTTATTTTTCTTTTAGACATGACAACATAGAAGTCCAACCACGAACACACTTACAGTTAGGGCCAACCACAATGAGATATTCTTGAGGGTTATTTATTTTAAAAGGACATCTTGCAATTCTTAGCTTACGTTTTCAAGGAGGCTCAAGATATGATTCGTATAATTCAACTTGCCAAGCCAAGTTTATTCCTTTGACACTGAGTAATTATCTTTAAATCTTCTCTATTATGACATTTATTTGCTTAATTCGTTTATCAAGAAAAAGGAGTATTTTAAATTCCAAAAGGCCATCTGCTCACCACTAACACTACTAAGATTCGTTCTTGCCCACAAGACAACATGGTTTTAAGTTCAACACACTTAAGAGAAGAGATACAAGGTGCCTTGGAAAAGGGTTAGAGGGAGAAGGTCGAGATGAAACATCTTTAGGACCTCATTAGTTATTGCCAGTATTTAATTGAAGCTAGGGCTCTTAACCAGAATTATCAACAACTTTACTTAGGCTTCACTAAAAGTATTAACAAGGAGTAAAAATTTACTTTCCAAATGGCGGTGAGAAAGATGGTGAGGTCTCCAATTTGTTTTCTCTGGCTTATTAAATCTTATCATCTTCAAACAACTAACAGTTCATATCATCTTAGGGTCATTTTACAAATTTCACCATAAAAGGAATAATGTTCACTAGAGGAGCTAGGGTTATCATGTTATAAATTTTACCTGCAATGATAGTCTTGCCCTTGATTACTTAAATAATTTCTTTCTCTCAAGTTGGTGACCCCTACGTTACTTTATTTGAATACAACTTTTAATTTAACTTCCAGAAGTATTAAACAATCCTATGTTAGTTTACTTATGACACTTTATTACTAAGTCATAGCAAGGTTTAACTCAAAATTTATTCTCAAGGAAAAGTTGTAGCAACACTCATTTACAAGAACAAAACAAGATTACATCAATTCTTAAAATACTGATACTCCAACAAAGTCACTCAACAACAATAACCAAATTTTCTTATAATTTCAAAGATGGTCAAACAATACAAGGTTTCCAAAGTTCAGATGACAAAGTCCACAATACATTATACTAAGACATTAATCCTCTTCTAAACTTTCCACTGGACGTTAACAATAGTTGAACAACATAAAAAAAAAAGGGTTTCGAGCAAAGGAACTTCTCAACTGAGGTTGATGACAAAAGTCTACAAGTCTATCCCTCATCTACACGCAAAATCCATTTGCAAATAAATTTTTACAAGAGTCAGTTAACGAGAACTGAGCAAGATAAGGCTACACAAACCCACCATAACTGTTATCTATCAATACCATGAAAAGAAGCACTTTATTACAAGAATTTGGGTCAAACCTCTAAACACTATCAACACTTCAAGTTATAATAAGTTTCCACCATGCCAAACAAGGAAGAAGACCATGTACTTCCGTTAGGAGTAAAGACGACGAAAATATAACAACCAAAAGAGAAAGGCCCTTGGCCCTATAAGGAGAAATAACCAATCTAACAAAGCAGGATTCCCACCAAGTAAATAATTAAATAACAATCACAAGAGTGTGATTTGATATAAAGTACCAACCATCTAGAATTTTATCACAGGTACCAAATGCATAGGTTATAATATTATATTTCTAGAAGAACAAGAGTTGATCGGCCCAAGAAAAGGGAAACCACGGTTTCAAGAATTAACACAAAAAGCCATGTATAAATGAGTTTCAAACCTGAAATCACATAGAGTATCCACACAACATAAGTTTCGAAGCATAAGCAAAGTAAACTAGTTTTGGCCACTAACTCCAAGAGATTTCCCAATCATTCAAGAAGGCCAATGCCTTGTAGGCTAGTAGCAATCACGCGAGAGAAGAAAAAGAGTCCGTCAACCAAGAGTATACGAAAATGTCATCAACAACTTTTATAACCCTAAAAATTTACAAACCTCCACATCAATTATTAAAGTTCAGTTAATTTAAAATAAATTTCCTATTTCCCAAAACAACAATATTTTTAAGGCAACCCTTGGTAACATAAACAACCATTCAAACAAAGGTACAACATAAACTACTAAGTTCCATTATCAAAACAACTCCTTCTGCTATAACTCCATCATACTATTGATTGCAAGAAAGTTTTTCCCAAGGTTGACAACATTCAAGGCAATTTTCATCACAAAACATTAAGGTACATATGTGCATATAAGTTGTCCAATCCTAATTAACAACACAGTCATAATAAATGGGAGGAAACACAAGTTAGAAGACTAGATTATTTCACCAACAATCTTCCGAGAGGGAAGAAGACCAAAATAATTCCAGAAATAGCGGGGGTACTAGAGTTGCACGATTAAGACCTCGAACATAGCTAAATAAAAAAACTAGTTACGATTCAAGATGAAGGGGGCAGTCAAAGTACCTCCTAAGAATGGCTATAAAACCTAGGAACCAGGCTGAAGCTACGTAGGAGTCTAAACACTCGAGGTTGAAACACGTTGCACGCAAACATAAACATTCTAAAAGTTTTAACACCGAATCTCTAACCTGAAATAGTCCAAGCGTTGATTACACTAATCCTACAACCTTTCCTTTTTGATGCCAAAAGGGTTGTTAGGTGGGCTTGAGAGATCATTAACAATATATGTCAAAAGACAAAGAAGGACAACCTTGGTTGATAGGAAGGAACTTCATAGTTATTGCACGCTTACATTAACGACTGCTAAAACTAGCTGGAACAAATAATAACTGGAACTCTATCGTAGAGAAGAGTACATATATATATATATAAAGGAAGATCGATCACTCGAGCCAGAAAAACATACACCCAAAGAAGAGAACACCTGCATGCTTTCCACTAACATACAGGCAATGATAATAGCTAAACAAGAAGAAAGCAAGTAGAAAGGAGAGACTGACTGAAAAGAAGACAACCAATTCAAAGAAATGGTGGTTCGATTTCACGATAAAATAAATATAGCAACAGTAGAAAAGTGTAGGAATATCTTGCCTATTTCTCCAGCCTTCATTCAAATCGTCACATGACTTCACACGGGTCAACAACAACAACCCTCAGGTCGAATCTCCCCTTTTTATAGGCTGGGCACTCAAGCTCCATTCTCGTCTATGCTTAGCCTGGGCAGAGAGCTCCAAATTAGCCCTAGAACTTCTGTAGGCCCCATTTTTGGCAATTGAACTTGATCCTTCATCATTCATCTAAACACCTCCACCATCTCCATATGCATCTGATTTTTTCCGATTTGGACCTCCTAACCTTGGTGCTCTCATTTTAGGAGCAGCCCTAGTTTGAGACGAAGCAAAAGAAGATGGCTTTATAACCCAAAAAAAAAAAATCTCTTGCTACAGACTCCATATCCATAAAATGTCCCTAGACTTAGCATCCTCAATTTAAGGCTGACCACACTAGATTGCTTCATCATACAGCTGCTTTTCCCTTAACCCAAAGTGCTCTGCGAGATCGTGTTAGTGCCACATTCATGCGGCGAATATCAGCTACAAATCCAACCCCATGATTTGAAGCTCAAACACAAGACATAATGATTTCATCACGCTCCCGGCCCCGAAAGGAATCTACCGTAATGATAAATAAACCTTTTCCTTCATCGATTTGAGGACAACATCAAACTCTTGGTGCAAACATTATAGCTGTAGCTTGTAAGGTGTGATAATTCCAACAGAAATCTTTATGCCTACCAACTTAGTGACTCATTGAAGACGCTCATATAATTGCAAAGCAAATTGTGCTTCATGAATATTCTGATATGAAACAGATCCACGCCTATGAGATTCTCTTCCATGAGTTACATCGTAAAACAAGTAAGGTCTCAATAGAGAATCTTTGCAATAATTTTCATCAGGTCTCCTGGTAACACTCTCACTATCACATAGTCGATTTAGATAAAAATATCTTGAAGGAGAATCCCTCGAAGATTATCAACCTCTGCTGGCCTAAAATACCTGGGATCTATATTGACATAATCCTTCCAAATCAAGCCCACATACCCAAACGCTTCTTCCAGAAATTCCTCGACAGTGTGGCTGTCATCGGTGGCAACAACGTAGTCATCGGGTTCATCCTGCTGCAGCATGAGCCACATTGCTTCCACATAGTCCCCAGAGAAGCCCCAATCCCTGGAGGCCTTGAGATTGCCCAAACAGAGCTTGTTCTGCAACCCAGTTTTGATCCGCCCCACAGCCCTGGTGATCTTTCTGGTGACGAAATTCTCACCTCTCCTGGGAGACTCGTGATTGAAGAGGATCCCATTGCAGGAAAAGAGGCCATAGGCTTCCCTGTAGTTAATAGTGTACCAGTGGGCTGCAACCTTGGAGGCGGCATAAGGGCTAGGGGGAAAGGGGTGTCCTCGTTCTGAGGAGGAGGGGTAGAACCATACATTTCAGAGGATCTGGCTTGGTAATACTTGATCTTGCGCCCTGTGGTCTGGACATGGATGCGGATGGCCTCTAACAGACTGAGAGTGCCCGTGGCGACTACATGGGCGGTGTAATCTGGGTTTTCGAAGGAGACTCCGACATGAGACTGCATTCGATACTGAACAGATAACAACATAGTTGGACAGCCTGCTACACTAGCTTGTAGCTTCATCTAACCACCATATCGAACCCAGCATTCACGCAACAACCAAGAGGCAGAGAAAACGTGCCAGGAGAAAGAAAAACGCCCATACGCAGAGGAGGAGAAAACAAAAGAAAGAAGAAGGTTCGTGGCAGGGAACAGGAACAAAACAACACTCAAACACGTTTCCCTCCTTCCAATGCCTGCAGCCCAAGAAAAACACGCCCAACACTCCACCTATACACATTGAAAGAGAATCAAAATGAGATCATGGTGAAGGAAGTCAAGACTCCACCGACTCCCACTGTCTCACGCCAAACAGGAAATTACAAGTTCATTTAAGAAGTGACAAGAAATGCCACCCATCCGCCAGCTAACCAGGGAGAAAAATGCGCTTCAACCACTACCAAAAAGAATAAAAAATACAGTCTATATAAAATAATAATCATTAATCTTCTCCTTGATTACTTAAACTAAGCTCTCCTTATTTAGTTTAATATTCTCCTCCTTGATGATTAAAATTTTTAAACTACACTCTCCTCATTTAGTAATTGGAACACAATGATGGAAAAATATAAAGCAAGGAGGACATTCATGCTTAGCTTTGCAAACAAGAGAATAAATGGCACGTGATGTTACACCACACCACACCACATATGAGCACAAATAAAGCAGAAGCGTTCCATGCTTAGCAATCGATCACCGAAGGATGAATAGGTGTAACGTAGAACAGGGCATTACAAAACGTGCCCACAAAAAGGCTTTAAAAATAATTGTCACCTTATTATTTCTAAGTCAACATAGTTAAAAATAATATTTTCTCCATTATAAAAAAATATTAAAACTCTTAGTACATTTAAATGGTTTGATTAGGCTAAAGCATGGTTTAGTTTCCCCCTAAAAGTTATTTTGATAAACAATTAAATTCCACTATAGTTGAAATTTACACATTTTATTCTCAAGGGTAAAGGGGCCTATTTAAAATAAATACTAAAGTTATTTTAATCCACAAGGTGTCTAAGTTCAAAACAAATAACAAGGTCCCTTACATTAACACAAGGGTTAGAAGAATAAACACACCCCCATAACCAAATAAAGTGACCCCTTAAAAAGTCAACCCATGTATTTTAGATTTAAAATTTAAATTCCTCTCACCCACTCCCCACCTACTTTTTTTAGGGATGAATCTCATCCCTTGGATGGATTCATTTAGGGCCCTTAGATGAGGGAAGAACAACTAACCCTAAAGTTTTCTTAAGAAAGCTTCTTTCTCTTTTCTTTTGACTTATTATTTCTCTTTTGTTTTGCAGGTTGTTGGAGGAGGAGGAAGAAGCCATTAGAGGTCATTCCAAGATTTTGGATGGATACACATGCTTCTCCTACCTCTTTTTTTTGTTATTCCCTACCTAGGGTTTAAATGTAGTTATTTATTTTATTTGTTTCATTATTTGGCCTTTTCCCAAATGGGCACATGGGTTTTGCCCCATTTTAGAGGAATGTTTAAATTGATATGTGATTTCATATATGTAAGATAGAATAAATATGTGTGTGTGTGTGTGTATCCATTTTTAGAAACCAAAATTATTATTGAAAAAAACCTAAAATACAATATTAGTAATTCAATATATGTATACATATAAAATATATAATTTATATATATGTATATATATATAATATATAATTTATATATGTATATATATAAAATATAACAACACACACACACACACACACACACAAATCGATTTAAAAACATTTACATTTGGTCATGGGTTTCTTGCTTACACAATCCACAAGGTAAAGAATGTGTAGGGTTTGCAATGCTTACTTGTATTTTATTATGGTAAATGTTGGGGTTGGGGGAGGGTCTCCGACCCCACCTCCATCCCATTATTAGTTAATGGGGTTGGGGTGGGGGTGGGGTGGGTTCGACCCCTCCCCAACCCTTTTCCCCTTTTACTAGACTATGGTCTCACGGTAGACCTATTTGGCTACGCCAATTACCAAGAGTTTAAATAAACTAACATAAAATATATACATATTACTTTAGAAACTTATATATATATATATATATATATATATATATATATATATATATATATATATATATATATATATATATATATATATATATATATATATATATTATATTTTGTATTAGTTATATCCTTATTATAATGAATTTTATATTAATAGTATTTAATAATAATAAAAATATCATTAAGTGATAATAGCTATATTATTATCTAATCTAGATTTTGCACTTAAGATTTCTTTGTAAAATTTGATAGTTTAAGATAAGAGGTATACAGAAATATCAACCCAAATTTTACTTGTCATTATATTGATTCACTTTAGGTTATAAGCAATTTTACATTAACTAAAATAATGAATTTACCCATTCTAATGAGGCTAGGGCCTAAATTGCAATTGAGTAATTTCTTTCCACAACTAGAATTAGAAATTAGACTACTTCATTGGCCAAATAAAAGACAACTATAATTTAAGTTATTTCCTCCTAAGTATACAAAGTTTAACTTTCTTTCAACAATGCAAGTAAATGAACAAAATAGCCTAACTTTTCCTTTACATGTCTTTCAAGTAATAAAATCAAATTTACTATTTCTTGACTTTATACAATTTTTGCAAACATTCTCACAACCAAATTTTACAAGATTTCCAATAAGTTTTAAAATAAGAACTACTAACTTTCCAATAAGATCTACACACTTATATGAGATAACAAGCCAAGTGAAAAGATGACTAAGTTGTTTTTCCTTTCAATCTAGATTCCCTTATACAAAAATTTAACTCACTAAGATTGTTTCTCATTCAACTTCATTTCCATTTCATCAAACTTAATTCACTAAATGCCTTTCATTTCCTCATACATTATAACTTCAATAGCCAATAGTCAATACAACTTCTCTTTCATAAGCAATACAAAGCTCTTCCACTTGAAGTGGGAATTTTACAAGAAGGAAACTAAAATGAAATACAATTTGTCTTCTATTATTGCTCCAAGAATCAAATCTTCAACCAAGCTCCATATTCTCTTCACTTGATCACAACAACCAAAAATGGGGAGAGGCAACACTCTCCACCCAACCAAAACTCCAATGAGAAGAAGAAGAAATTCTTCTCATTGGCCCCGAGCCCCCAACCACAAGGAAATAAGGGATGTATCAACACATGGCAACTAAAACAATGCTTCAACATTCACTTTCAAACAACAAACACATAAGGAAAATAACCACAAAGAACACTTATTTTTAAACACAACAATTCCCAAACAATGGCTTCTAAAATAGCCAAGTAGAGATAGGAATAATGGGGGTGCCCTTGTGCCTCCAAGGGTTTGGATGCCCACCTCTAAAACCTTCCAAAACACAATCAACCCAAAATCTCTTATGCCTCCCAACAACAACAAAACTGTGTCTCTTATGCCTCCCTCACTCTCTCTCTCTCTCTCTCTCTCTCTCTCTTATGGCTCCCACAATACATAAAATAATAAAATAGAACAAGGTGGGGCATCCAAAACCCACTCCCTCCTAAACCCACCAATACATTCTTATGTCTCCCAACATATTTCATCCCCATATCCAAATATCAACACAACCTAAGGTCAAATTACTACCCAACACTTCAAGCAAGAACACAATTCCATACAATCACATAACATGCAAGAAACAAGGAGAAACAATAAGA
The DNA here is from genome assembly GCA_018340775.1 of Taxus wallichiana var. yunnanensis. Classification (NCBI taxonomy): domain Eukaryota; kingdom Viridiplantae; phylum Streptophyta; class Pinopsida; order Cupressales; family Taxaceae; genus Taxus; species Taxus wallichiana. Next base: position 766,906,685 of record CM031244.1, read on the forward strand.
GAGCAAGATCCTACCTTGCCATGGTAAATCTCCTCTTTGAAATCTAGTCCCAAATCTTCAAACACAAGAAATTTTCCAAGCACTCTTCAACTCCCACAAGCAAGCATCCAAAAGAGAGCTCCAAAATAAGTGAGTAACCCCAATACCTCCCAAAAATTCAATAAATAGAAAAGAGGAGGAGGAAGATGATGTGGCTCCAAGTAGGATGCCACATCCTTTCTTCTCCACTCCACATCACCCAAGTCAAACCCATACTCCAAGGAAATTAAATGGGTGGTTGAGAGGTATGAAAAACCTCTTACACACACCATTCCAACCCACCCTTTAGGACAAAAAAATAAACATATGTAAGAAAGTGAAATAAAAACTTACCATTTGTCTTCCCAAAACACATAATGGGGTCTAGTTTTGACCCCCAACCCATAGGTAGGGTTGGTATAGTAATTTAAGAGTTGTGCAGAAAGTTTAACTTGTCCCACAAGCCTCCAAAATTGTCCCTTAAGGCCAAATCCGAAATTCCAAGGAGAGGTAGAGTGTACAACACTCAAGATCACAAGCACTCCACTTACAACACATAAACCAAAGAACCATCTAATCTAATAAATGAATTATTTTGTCCCATCCATAATTATTTTAGTAACATGATTAATTTACTAATCTAGACACAAATTAAATAATTAATAAAAGGAAAATACATCACTATAAAATCACATACTAAAATTAAATAAAGGAAAATAAAAGAATAACACACAAGCCCCCTTGGTCACAATTGGAGGTAATCCCCCATGCCCCCCAAAAAAAACAAGACACACACACATAACACAAATTGCCATGGTGACCATTGTTGAATTCATCCGGTATTCCGATGTGGTTGGTCTCTAATCCCCGTTGATTGTTGTGATATGTTTACCTGCAAAACATACAATACCTCCTTCGGCCTCATGGCCACATCAAAACATCCAAGATAAAATATACAAATATAAATCCACAATCATCTACATATGAATTAAATCATCATCTAGGCAAGTAACATTATTATTTTCAATTTCTAACAACATCTCAATTCTACATTTCATCAATACCAATAGGATCACAAGATTAGTTCAACTACTAAGGCCTACTCAATATGATGAAAATATCACATGTCATGAATATATAACTATGTCAAAAACATATCATCATCAATATAAAATGTCTCTAATAATCCACACACATCATACTATGAATCGAAATCCAACAATAGTCCAAGTATCTCTATCATCTAACATCATGCTAAGTCAAAATGATACAATAATATCCATACGTATAGTCAAAATCAACAATAATAGAAATAGAAAGTCAACAGCAATAAGTGTTGAAGGGAAGTGGGCACTACAACCTTCTTCCTCTAACTTTTTCCAAGGTGCTTTATTAATCTTCTCTTAAGTGTGTTAAACATGAACCCATGTGCAATAGAGGTATGAATGAGTTTTGTTAGCGTAATTTGGATAGATCGGCCTTGTAGAATTAAGTACCTCCTTTATTAAATAAAGAAATTAAACAAATAATTGTCATATTAGAGATGACCTTAAGCTAATTACCTACAATGTAAAAGGAAGAAATTTAGCTTTGTAAGAAGAATTGTACGAATCATATCCAAAATCTCCTAGAATGTAAGTTAAGAATTGAAAGATGTTTTATTAAAATAAATAACCTTCAAGAATTTCTCACTGTGGTATGCCCTAATTGTAAGTGTGTTATGTGGTTGGACTTCTATGTTGTCTTGTCAAAAATAAAAGTGAATTGTTCACGATGGGTGTCGTATATGTGGTCAATGTTGTGTCAAGATTATCGTGAGTTGGTTGTAGCTCTTTGTGATCACCTATGGTGTCATCTATACTTCAAGCAAGTCAAAAAATAATAATCCTGTATTTTATTTTGTTTTCTTGTGTGTGTGAAATTGTGGTCATTACACTTGGTATTAGAGAAGAGGTTCATGCTCTCGAACCTCTGGGATAGACTAGAGTTTTGATGGTGTTACATGATGGTGGTAGATATTGGAAGAGTAATGTGATATAAGCGTGATGTGAACTATGTCATAATTGTGATATTGTGAGCACACATGTTGTGTATGTCACTTAGTGCGTAACTATTAGCATGTTGATGTGTTGGAGATGAGAGTATTCTTCTTCCTTTCAGGAATTCTATGAGAATTCAAGTGTGAAACATTTTCTTGTTGTGTGTGTGAAAGGAATGTGATTGTTGACTTCGAGTGTTGGATCTTGATGGCATTTGTGATGTGTGGATATGCTGATGTGTTGTATGACAAGGTTGATTTGTAGTGAACTGGACTTCATAATGATGTCATTATCATTGGTATAGAAATGTGTGTGTCCCCATGTTATATGGTGATTGAATGTATGTTGTAATTGTGCTCATCATAAGTAAAATTCATGTAATATGTAATGATTAATGTCATAAATTTGGGACATATGGTGAGTATATGATCCTATCATGTAATGATTTCACTTTGGGTGCAACATGTGGTGATGTGGTATGTTGTAAACTATGAATGTAATGTATGTGATATACCCTATATTGGTGCCATGCATAAGACGCTATGGTAAGGTGCGTGAACCACCATTGTGTTAGTGATGTAGTTGCATGTTATCTTTTGAACCTTATGTTAACCGACCCTAAGGGAAATTGGTAAAAGTGTATGTCTGGAGTGAGGGAATGTGTACCATGGGCCAGTAACTCGAGCTAACCTTAGGCTTAGTAGATGAGGACATGTGCTCCACTTTCTCTATCTCCTTATGGTGTTGTATGGATGCAACCTAAGTGTAGCTATGACTGTGTTTAGCCTTGTCGAAGTGGTGGTGAGATGATTCAAATAGAGATGATGATAGTTGTACTATTGATATGTTATTTTACGAGTTAAGGCTCAATTTTTTGAGTTCCAGTAACTTTTTGAGTACCCCCTTGGTGGCTGGATAAGGCCACATAGTCATCGTAATGTGTTATTCTTGTATATGTATTTTATTTGTAAATTGAACTTTTTATTTTATTTCTACAAGGACCAACAATTTTCTTGATTTTCATGTTTTATATTTTGGGAATTTCCTTGGTTTGTGGTACTAACATGCAGATTTTTGCACTACCTATGGCTATTTGGCCATTTATTTTGCTTGGATTTGGATTTATTTTTTTAACTTTTTTTATAGCCTTGCCCAAGGCTTGCACTCTGCCACTTAGCATTTGAATCAGATTTCTATGTTGGTTCTATTGTCGTGATGTGTGGAATAGGGTCATGGGATGCACCATGGGATGGTGGGACCTATTGACCTGCTTCATTTTATGGGGATACACCCCAAGGAGTTATAGATAAGTAGCGGGTTTTTGAACCATGAGTTATTATGTCACTTGGGTTAGGGGTTGCTGGACTCTATGTGCATAGCATCATAGGGAAACTAGCCTCTTTGGGGAGCGAAAAGGAAATTATTTTTATTATTACTACTTGAGGGAGGCATAAGAGATTGAGGGAGGCATAAGAGACTTGAGGGAGGCATAAGAGACTTGAGGGAGGAATAAGAGATTGAGGGTGGCATAAGATACTTGAGGGAGGCATAAGATATTTGTGTGTGTGTGTATGATTGATGCTTTGGAGGTATGTAGAGTTGTTATGATGTTTTGGTTGTGGTGTTATGATGTATGTGTTACTCATGTTAGTTGGATATGTTTTGTGATGTTTTGGATATGGCATTGATGCCTTCTTGACACTATGTACCTATAGCTATTGTTTTGAGTTATGTGAAATCTTCATCTATGGAACTATGGAAATTTTGGTTATTGTAGTACGCTTTTGTTCGAGTATTATACATCATTCATAGTTGTGTGACAAGTGCTATGTTATGTGGATCATGCATGTTCTCTTCAATGATTTGGTCCAGTCTAACTCTTGTGGTGTGTTACCATCATGAAAGTATGTAAAAATTATGCTTTTGAATCATTAGTGTTTTGTATGAACCTGGTAGGGTGTTGTGATAGCAGGTCATATTGGGCACCCACAAAATGAATAAACTAAAATTCTAGAAACAATGAAATTTTAAAGAATTTGAATTAGGAATACTATTAAGGAAAGAGTTTGATGAAAGAGATTAACTAATTAGACTAATTAAAAGTTTAGGAATAACGTCAAGAAAGAAAAGAAAAGTAAATTATGAAATAAGAGAGAGAATTTCCAATCTTCATAGAACATTGAAGAAACTCTGCTAAATTTTATAGTCTACCCTATGGTTGTGCTCTAACGACAGAAAATTTTAACGATGGGAAGAACCGCCATTCTTGTCTATCCTTGTTGCTTATACTTTTCCTTACTTTGATATTATGTCACATCGAGGATGATGCTTTCTTAAGGGGAGGAGAACTTGGGTGGAGTTGTTAAGTTTAAAACTAGATGTCTTTAATTTTGATGACCAGAAAAATTGACATTTTTATCAAGAACTACCTTCTTATCTAGTCATAATAATATAAGTATTTATTTTTTATCTTATAACACTATTTAACACTTCACCATTAATAAAACAATATTATGAATACCAAATCCCTTCTCACTTCATCTTGTCACATATCTCCTAACAAAACAAGAGTTGTGGAGAATCAAATATGGTTTGAAAAAAAATGGAGACACCATTATTTTTTAAATTACTTAAATATTAGGGACATATGGATGCAAGGGGAAGCCAAGGGAAATCCTTTGCTACCATTACTTCTAGAGGAGTATAGAAACTCATCCTTCCTACCAAGGACATTTTAACCCTAAAGCTTAAAAACGACGTGCTTGGTAAAGTTTGGGACTTGGAGGATGAATACAAAAAGCACGCACTCATCTATAGATTTAATAATTTATGGTCTAATATCTCCCAACTTCACAAATGGATCACTGAAAATTGGAGTCCTACAGTTAAGGGTAAGATCTATCTTTATCCTTGCTCCAAAGCTTATTTCATTACTATTTTTGAATCTTCATAGGATTGTGAATGCATTCAAGACCAATTTGTAATATTGGGGATCAACACGACCTTATGACCAAACCCTAGTATCCCCTTTTCGATCCATTGATTGACTCTTTTGACATGTTGCCCATTTGGGTTAGACTCCTTGGCCTTCCCCTTCAACTTTGGGATAAGTCTTGCCTCACAACCATTGGTAATTAACTGGGATCATTTACTAAATATGATATCGCTACCTCCCTCCAGGTGCATACATACTACCTATGCTAAGATTCTTGTGGACCTAGATATTTCCCATGATCTTCCTAAAAGCATTAACTTATAGATTGGTAATAAAACCTGGACATAGAGACTAGACTATGAAAAGTTAGCTTTTTAGTGTCACAAGTGTTTTGAAAAAGGACATTTGTCGAGGGATTGTGGTTGCATTAAAAAGAAAACATGGGGGGGGGCTAAGACCTCTTGTTGGGTGGGTTCTCTCCCTTCACATTTAACCATTGATCCCTCTTCTTTCCCTACCCATGCTTCTGTCTCGAGTCACCCTAGGGTGGATTCTTCCTTGGTGGTTATCCCCTCTCAGGTGACTCATTTTGAAACTCCAAATATCACATCATAGACTAATAGTTAGTTGGTTGATAGACCCACATCTTCCCATGATATATCCCATTTTTGTCTATTCAATCGAAGAGTAATGCTAAAGCGGATAAGGAAAATGTCCCTCCTCCATTTCCTTTTGAAAAAAGCACATACATTGTGATTAATGATCTTGAAGTGGTTCTTCTGATTGAGGAGGATTCTAGGTTGAAAAATGGTACACAACAAGAGAAATATTCATAAGAAAACTAGTTTTACCAGCTAGTCTTTGGGTTCTTTTTCTACTATTCGGATGCTCTTATACTAGCTTCTCTTTTTCATTGGACAATAGAAGTGCTTCTTATTGTTTTAGAACTGATGGGTAGTGTGCTTCTTCTTTCATTTTTTGTTCTCAATGTTTTATTTGGGTGCTGACCCTTTCTTTTTGTTCTTGGATAGGATCCCTCTCAAAAAATCTTTTGTCATAAATAAAAAAAAAAATTCTTAAAGATCCAACAATTTTGTTTCCAATATTATGCAAACCACCATTTTTTAACTCCTAAACTTCATTGGTTTTGAAACTTAAAATAAAATAAAATATTCTTAATCGCTAGTTTCTACATGGTACTAAATGCTTCACAATGATAGTAAAATGGATGAAAGATAAAATCTTAAATTTTATATCAGCTAAAGTTGACACAATGAGTTTAAAAAAGAGTGGGCGATAAAAAGGGGAGGAAAAAATAAAATTAATGAAGATATTGTTTAAGGGGTAAAACCATTCCTTACTTTTAGATCCTTCTCTTCTTTTATGCACAACATAAGATGGCTCCACGATGGCTCCATCTACTATCAAACAAATAGATCGATTGAACCTCTAAATAATTCAACAATCTTGAAAGAGGCATAAAATAATTCATGCTACTAATTTTCCATTTTGGCGATTTCATTATAATGCACGAATGCATACAATTTTTTTATGCAAAACAATTAAACTTATGCAAAAATAAATTTCAAAATCATTTTTACATAATAATTAGGAAAACAAAGTATGAGACATGTTCCACCACCATTCTGGACTGAACGTACTTTAAATTTACTGTAAGGTATACAGATATTTATTTTATCTTCATTTTTGATACTTGATATCTATACAAATGTCCTCAACAGAAAAAAATTTAGACTAAAAATGGTTTGTTGTTTATTGGTGATCTCTTTGTTTTTCCATTTACAAGAGCGTAACTCCCATACCTAAACACTCTCTAATAGAGTTAGTTTCATTTAGAAAGGTCGATATTTAGTGAATGTTCCCTTGCAGACAATGTAGAGTGCACCTTTTCCATTGCAAGGAGAAAACTTTGAAGCATTATAGAGATAATTTGAAAGAACCTGTAACATTGTAAGAAATGAAATGCTCACTCATTTAAATTATCTTGAGCATGTTGCATTATCTTTATTATATATTGATAGCTGCCAAATTTCTTCCCAAGCTATTATTGTTGGAAGTGAGGTGTCTCAACCTTGCATTTTTAGAGATTTGATTTCCCTACAGCTGTTTTACATGGTCAGTATTAAAAATAGAAATAACAATTGTTAAAAGATGCCCATGTGATAATATATCATGGAAGATATACTTTTAGAGATATTATGACATATTTGATGATATCTTTAAGGGACAAAAATTAGGCAGAATATTATGGACGTGACAACATAATATTAGACCAAGATCTTGCCTTTTTTAATGCAATACACCTCGTGAGAGGTTTTGCACATGGTTTTGTAAACCATGGATGGTTTCTTGTATAACCGGAGGTCTATAAATTGAAGGCTTGGAGAAGCAATTTGTATGATGAGTTTTGCAAGTAAAGTAATCCTCCTATATTTGTTTCTAGTTATACTCTTGTAAGAAAATTGCTCTGCAAGTCTATGTAATCTTGTTATTAGATTTGAAATACATTGAGTGGGCTTTTGAAGTGTGGAGTTTTTCATCCAAATGATTTTCCCCATGTATATCTGGTATTTGTTTTAATTGTTTTATTTCCTAGTTATGAATGTGTTGTTGGAATTTCTGTAATTGTTTGATCAATTTTAAAGTTTTGCATAATATTTCTCCTCAAGATTAGCATAGGAAGTTGTTTCGCTACTCTAATTTCCTATCAAGTGGTATCAGAGCTTGATCACCTTTGGTTTCAGTTGTGGTTGTTGACTTTTTGTGCTAATCAAGGTTTGAGTGAGAGCTTGTGCAAAGGATACTTTGTGATCTTGTTGTAGATATTTTTCAAATGGAAAGCATATATGGGAGGATTGAGGTAGAGAATTTTTCTAGCAAAAATTTTTTTAAACATGGAAGCTAAAGATGGAAGATTTATTGATTGATCAGATATATAGGATGTGGTGGATGAAAATGTCCATAGGCCCATAGATCCAACTTTGCTACAACATATGATGTAATGGATAGAAAAGATAAAGGTATCATTAGACTATGTCCTGTAGATTCAATTCTGATAAATGTTCACAAAGAATCCACTTTTAAGAATCTTTGGAAAAATTTGGGTGAGATATACCAAGCTAAATCTCTAGCAAATAAGATTTTCTTAAGGAAAAAGTTATATTCCTTGAGAATGGAAGAAGGTGGACAAATCTCTGAACATATGGAAACATTCAATATGTTGGTGACCCAGTTGACCTCAATTGGAGTTAAGATGGACAAAGAAGAAAGGTGCCAATTTTTTTGTGTTCATTGCCACACTCATGGATAAAATATTAATGTCCATTGGGAGCACTTCATCACTCAAGATGGAGGACGTTGTTGGTTCTCTACTCTCTGAAGAAATGAGAAGGAAGGTCTCTCTGAATGCCAATGAGGCTTTGAGTGTTTGAGGAAGACCAAAATAATGAGGCAAAGATGAGAAAAATGTGGACATTCCAAGTCCAATAATAAGGGGAGATCAAAATCTCTGGTAAGTACAAGGTGATATGTTGAAATTGTGCCAAATATAAACACTTCCGAATCGAATGTAAAGAAGAAGAAGAAGAAGAAGAAGAAATATTTTGATTCTGAGTCTGAAAAGGAAGATGGAGATGCCTTTACTACAGTTTTGGCCACTCATGTGGGTGATATTGCATGGTTGATAGACTTAGGTGCATCTTTCCACATGACTCCTAAAAAAATTTGGTTTTGTAAGTATGAAAATTATGATGGTGGTAAGGTGTATTTGGGTGATAATTCTTTTCTAGACATTATTGGTCATGATAGTATTCATGTGAAATTTTTTAATGGTATAGTTAGAAGATTTGATGGTGTCTTGCATATCCCAGGACTAGCAAGAAATTTATTATCTGTTAGCAAGCTAATAGATGCGGGTGTGCATGTACAATTTTCCAGCGGGGGTGAAAATGGTGAGAAGTGCTATGGTGATAGCAAGAGGAAGTAGATTGGGTACATTATACCAACTTGATTCATGCACGGTTGAGTGTAATAGCACTTGAGATAAAAATAAGCTAGAAACTAATTCACCGAAAAAAGGAGAGGGTTTGCTCTTCTACAGATGGTTATTGATTTTGGGTACCCAAAGGTGCTTTGTCTACCGAATCAAAATTGCCTAGGCACCAAAGGCTTGGCCACATTGTGGAGAAGGGTTTAAAAGCCCTAAAAAATAAGAACCTTGTTGAGGGGTTGAATGATTGCAATATGGAGTTTGATTTCTATGAGCATTGTATTTATGGCAAAGAGAACCACATTCAGTTTTACTCATCTACTCACAAGTCTTCATGTATCTTGGATCTGATTAATTCAGATGTATTTGGTCCTGTTAAGGTTGCTTCTATTGTTAAATCAGTTTATTATGTTACTTTCATTGATGATTTTAGTAGGAGAACATGGGTTTATTTTTTAAATAGTAAATATGAGGTTTTCATTCATTTTAAGGAGTTCAAGCCTATGGTTGAAACACAGACTAGAAAGAAAATTAAATCTTTGAGAAATGATGATGGCGGTGAGTATTGTTACGTAAACTTTGATAGATTTTTGTAAAAAGCTTGCAGGATTAAAAGACAAAAGAAAACTCCATATTCTCTAGATCAGAATGGAGTTGAAAGAATGGACATAATGTTGATGGAGAAGGCTAGGAGCATGTTGATTGGAGCTGGTATAGAAAAATAGTTTTGGGATGAAGCTATTGCCACTACTTGTTATTTGATAAATAGATCTCCTACATCAACACTTGTTGATAAATCGTAAATGGAGGGGTGGTTGGGGAAAAATACTTCAATTAAACATCGATATTTTTTTGATGTGAGGCATATACACATGTGCCTAAGGAGAAGAGAACGAAGTTGGATTCTAAGGTTGTCAAATGTATCTTCATTAGCTATGGCTATGGTGTGAAAGGATACAAGCTCTGGGACCCTGTTGCACAAAAGGTAATACATTCTAGAAGTGTTATTTTTAGAGAGATTAAATCATATCCTATTACTTTTCAGCCAGAAAAACTTAAAGAAATTAAAAAAAAGGATGTGATTTAACTTCCTTCTATGCTTGAGAAAGTTGAATCAAGACCCCAAAATAGACAAGAAGTTGAGGAGAGCTCATCAATATTTGAATCCTCAAAAGTGGAAGAAGATGAGGAAGAAGTGTAATAATATCCACCTCATCTTGTTCGAATGTCTACAAGGAAAAGGAAATCACCTGAAAGGTATGGGTATCCAGCTAATGATTGGAAGTGTATATTTTCTTTGAATACTAACATTGATGAACCGAGATCTATACAATAAACTTTGGGCATGAATGATGTAAAGTCTAGAAAATATCCATGGATGAAGAGATGACAGCCCTTAAAAGGAATGATACAAGGGACCTTGTACATTTCCTAAAGGTCAGAAACTTGTTGGATACAAATGGGTGTTTAAAAAAAATATTGGTTCAGATGGAAATGATGAAAATTATAAAGCACGGCTGGTTGTAAAGGGTTAATCTCAGGTTAAGGGTATTGATTATGGTGAGATATTTTCTCCTGTTGCTAAAATGACATCCATTCCGTATTTATTATCTATTGCCACAGTTTGTGACCTAGAGGTTGAACAAATGGATGTGAAATCTTCTTTCCTTCATGGTGATTTGAAGGAAGAAATCTATATGACATAGCCAGAGCACTACGTGGTGAAAGGTAAAAGCAAGTTGGTTTGTAAGTTAAATAAATCCTTGTATGGCCTTAAACAAAGTCCTAGGATGTGGTACCAGAAGTTTGATTCATATGTGTTGAGTTTGGGGTTTGTGCGGTCTAAATTTGATCACTGTGTATATTTTAAATTTGAAGATGATTTCTTCCTAGTAATTGCTTTATATGTTGATGACATGTTGTTTATTGGGAAAGGAAAATGTTTTATTGCACAATTGAAATCATAACTCTCTATGAAATTTGAAATGAAATATCTTGGTGTAGTAAAACACATACTTGGGATGGAGGTTAAAAGAGATCGTGAGAATAGAAAGCTATGGCTTGGCTAGAGTAAGTATGTTTGTTTTGTTTTACTAAGGTTCAACATGCATGATTGTAAACCAATTTGCATTCCTATTACATTGGGAACAAATCTCTCCATTTCACAATGTCCTTCATCCCCATTGGAGATGGAAGACATGAGCAGAGTGCCTTACTAGAGTATAGTTGGAAGCTTAATGTATGCTATGGTCTATACAAGACCAAAAATTGCCCAAGCATTGGGGGTTATTTCTCATTTTATGTCTAATTTTGAAGAGTGCATTAGGATGTAGTTAAGAGGGTCTTTAGATATTTGTGGGGTACATCAGAGTACTCTATATGCTTTCATGGCAGAGGAGATCAGCATTCCTTAGGTATTCATGGTTTGTTGATTCAGATTGGGCTGGTGATGTCGATAGCAGAAGATCCACTAGTGCATATGTGTTTACTCTTAATGGTGGTGAAATGAGTTGGATGAGCAAGTGACTAGCTATGGTCACTTTGTCCATTACTGAGGTAGAGTACATGACAGCTACTCATGCATGTAATGAAGCCATTTGGCTAAAGCATTTGTGTTTAGATATTGGATGGAAATAGGGTGTAGTTTCAATTTATTGTGATACTTAGAGTGAAATATGCCTTATGAGGAACCCAACTTTTCATGCTAGGACCAAACACATTGATGTTCACTATCACTTCATGAGAGATATGGTCTAGGATGGAAGGGTAAAGCTAGAAAAGTTAGAGATAGTTGTGAATGTTATATATTCTTTAACAAATCCCCGAGCATAGTGAAATTTAGGTTGTGTTTCCAGTCTATGGGCCTTTCGGCTCCTAGCAGTTGATCCATGATGGTATGTTTCTCTTGTCCCTACAAGTTATTCGAAAAGTGGGAGATTAGGTGGAAGTGAGGTGTCTCAACCTTGATTTTTCCAGAGATTTGATTTCCCTACACTATTTTACATGGTCAATATTAAAAAAAAGAAATAACAAATTGTTAAAATATGCCCATGTGATAGTATATCATGGAATATCTAATTTTAGAGATATTATGACATATTTGATGTCATCTTTAAGGGGTAAAAATTAGGGAGAATATTATGGACGTGGCAACATAATCTTAGACCAAGATCTTGCCTTTTTTAATGCAATACACCTCATAAGAGGTTTTACACATGGTTTTGTAAACCATGGATGGTTTCTTGTATAACAGGTCTATAAATTGAAGGCTTGGAAAAGTAATTTCTATGATGAGTTTTGCAAGAAAAGTCATCCTCCCATATTTGTTTCTAGTTATACTCTTGTAAGATACTTTCTCTGCAAGTGTATGTAATCTTGTTATTAGATTCGAAATAAATTGAGTGGGATTTTTCATCCGAAAGGATTTTCCCCACGTATATATGACATTTTTTTAATCATTTATTTCCTAGTTATGAATGTGTTGTTGGAATTTCCGTAACTATTTGATCAAGTTTAAAGTTTTGCATAATTTTTCTCCTCAAGATTAGCATAGGAATTTTTTCTACTACTCTAATTTTCTATCAATTATATCACAAAAACTAAGGAAATATCATAAGATACATCTTTAAATAATAATATGGTTCAAGATCTCAAACCTAATGACCAAAAACCTTGTGATTGCACAAATAATTGTTTTCTTACAATTGAAATCCAACATGAGAATACATTATAAATGTGATTACAATAGAAATATATCATACGAAAATAATATCAATGATTACAATAGAACTATATCATATGAAAATAATATCAATGCACGAGAACAAGCTATTGTCAACACATCCAACAAAACCAAAACATGCTTACCTAGAAGAGACAATGTTTGTCTCCAATTAGTTCATGATGATTTTTTTTTTCATTTCATCATCAATCCATATGTAAAAGTAAATTCTTTTTGAACCAAAAATATCTTTGAAATTCCATATTAAAGAACTCACTAGCTCTCTCATGTTGAAATGTTTTTTTCAAGATGAAGTTTCATGAATTCAATTGTACTTACACTCGTAAGAACAATAATGAACTAGATAAATCTAAGAGCTGATGATTTCATCAATATATTCCCAAAAAAAGGATTCGGTGATAAGATGTAAGAAAAATTTGAAAATAAAAGATACAAATCAGGACATTTTTGTAAAGTTTGGTGTCGTTTTGACATAGATAGTTGGAACAGAACTAAACATTTATTGTAAACTAATTTCTTAGAGCATAAGATCAAGAACAGTAACCCATGTTGAGCACATTATTTGAATAAGTGAATCATACAATATTGAAAATTTATTAATGTTCACCAGAAAGGCTACTTCCCAACGCATATGGCCTATGCCCAACATGAAAACATTAAAAAGTAGTCTAGAAAATATGATGTAATGTGTTATTTCTTCAATAAAAATGTCTATATAACAACATGGAAAAAATTATAATAACACACTCATAATACCTTTATGTATACCTTTTATTTCATGGAAAATAAAATTTACAAATGGCTTCATGTAAATATTCAACATTGTTAGATTAGAGAGCTTGAATTGGTTTCTGTTGACAATTTTTGCACTTGTACAAAATGGGATACTCAAAAACTTCATTACGATGGATAGCATTGGTGAAGTATACCTAAGCTAGGGAGTTTCTTTCAGATATATTGTTACTACTGAATTAATTAAAGATTACATGAAATTTGTAACTATGTTTTTGTTACAAAACGTAACAGATCACATAGTCTGCAATTTCATGACTATCCTCAACAAAAGAACACAAGGCCGCGAAGGGAAGCTGTGTTGTCTTGATGAAGACATCAATTCTAGAATAGATGAAATGTTAAGTTTTGGAACAAAAACATAAATATAGATTGCAAAAATTAGAGTTCATTATTGGATGTTACAAGTTTTCTTTAATGTTCTTTCCTTCATGATTAAGACATTCAATTATATTACTAAGTTGTTTAGTTCATCATAAAATTCATACAAAAAGTTAAAATGCAAAAGAAATACACAACTCAATTTCATAATTCAATGTTTTATTCATAAGGAATTTCAAATGTTCCCACACAAGCCATGGGATGTAACTGAAAAGTAAAGTACAACTACTGAAATAAGAGGTACACATGCATGAAAGAGAAAATAAAGGAGTATGAGTGAACCCATCATTGCCTTAGATTTTCTTCTTTGGTTGAGACATCTCCATTTCCAGCTTTTTTCCTTCTTCATCTTTATTACTGAAATCACTGTGCCTGAAAAGAAGAGAAGAGAAAACTATCAGTTACGAGCTCAGGGATCAATCCATATTCCTTTACTATCCTAATTCGTGCATATGAATCTCTTAACAATAGGAGATATAGTTTACTTGAAGATCAAACTACATATATGTTTTACTCACTCAGAAAGAAGGAGGGAGAAGAAAAGAAAAACCATGGACATAAGAGAGGCCAAAAAGCCTAAATATTTTCTAACTGTTTTCTTAAGTGTGTAGGTACAGGTTGTAGCCAAGAAGAAATAAATAAATTCTTTCAACAAATATTGCAGAGTTCAATGACTTCTATCCTATGGCATAAAGCAGTTAAGTCATTAAGTACATGCTTTGGAATGAAGGAAGAATACAACTCAAGTTTCAGTAACTGTCATACAAATAGAAGAAGTTATAGTACAAAAGAGAGACTGAAAAATAGAAGTACATGTTTTGGATTGCAACTAAAGAAGAAGAATTAGATTTCAAGAAGCTGAAGTTAACCGAAATGAGATAAAATTGCAGCTGAAACAGAATGGATAAGGAAATATGAGAAAATTTTGATAGGGCTTCGCCATGTAAAATGGACATTTATGACTTTTCCAACATGCATATCTAAAGCTATAATGAAGCTCAAATACAATATTTAAGCATAAATAAATGGAACTACAACATCTCAACAAAACTTCAATGTTCAGCATGCAGGAATTTGTGAATAGAAATTTCCAGAAAAGAATATGTCCTTTCCAGGCTATAGGTTTTCATGAATTCAACTCAAGTAAATGCTTCCAGTTTTAACACACCAATGAATGGAGTAAAGAACAATGGAGTATCAAAATCACATAAATAAATGTAGAACATCAACTTCAAAAGTATGATAGAAAGAGATCAATCAGAGATGATAAAAGAAAATCCTATGGCTTTCATATTTTCTAAATAGATTGATAAGTGCATATGTACAAACTAAAGAAATAGTGTTACACATGAGGACAAGAAGTTAATACTCTTCACTGATATCTTGGAGAGTCACTAAATAAAATATGCAGTCACATAATAGAAATTTGAGTCAAATATTTTCAGCACAAAGAATCTTTCAGTTACAGCCCAATGGGAAAGGCAAATACACTTGGGTATCTAAAAATTTAGAATGCACCAAACTAAGAATGGTGATCACAATAAGAATAGAGGTATACTTCAGTTTCTCAATACATAAGAAGAAGGAATTTCAGTTTTCAAGTGATCTCAGATTGAAATAGGATTAAAGAAAACATTCTCACGTATTTCCCTTTGAAATTTCAATGAATCAAATTGATCTTGAATAATGAATTATAACAATGGAATTCATAAAGAACTCAAGTACAAAGTATAGTTTGGGAGAGGCTCAATATTTGAATAGATTCATCAACATCAATGACTCATCATAGTCATGAAAGGTAGAAAAATATGGGACAACCTAAGCCACAAACAAAGTAAAGCAACAATCTTAGAAAACAAAGTTTCAGTTTTGCAGTAATAAGAGTCAACAAATGTTCATATTCTCCATGTTAAAGAAAAGGAAATGCATTCTTGTATACAAACTTAGAATGACCATTACATTTCCAAAGAACATGAGTAGAAGAAAAATAACAAGGTACATATTCTTCAGATCCTCGAAGTGAAATTAAAATGCAAACGAGCTTCATTACTATAGTAATTCATGAAGGAAAGTAAAGTTTCAGCTTGCAAAGATACAACCAGTGAGGTAAAAAGAAATGTGCACACAAATTATTTTCAACTGTCAAGTTTAAGAAATACAGATTTCTAGAAATACAGTTAGGAAATATTGTCATCACATAAATTAAGAAATATTAGTGCAGACCTAGTATCTCCACAAGATCTAGGAATATGAATATCAAGGTTCTCAGTTACTCAAAAGAGTAAAAGTGAAAAACACCTTAGACCCAAACCCTCAATGAAGGAGAATTGGAAGTTAAGTACGATTCGGGAAAATGGTTTCATTCAGGAGAATACAAAGTAAATATTGCACACAAATGGCTCTCAAATCAAGCTCAAAGCAGAAAACCCACAACAAAATAATATGCATGAGGACAACTCCTGCATCAAAATCCATAATGAAGAATCATACATCGATGCAAAATCTCCAAGAAAGACACAGAAACTAGAGCTTGGAATGCTTGGTAAGCAATAGCCCAAAGGACTTCCAAGAAAAGCTCTAAACAAGGAGATTAAAACAAAGAAAGAAGTCCAACGTAGAACCCCTCCACAGAGAACAATAACAAACTCAAATTAAAGAAGTTTCAGATCTTAGAAAAGCTCAAGAAGAGGTCAATAATAGACTCGCCAACAAGAAAGGAGAAGTCTCAAGCTCAAAATACTACTACCCAGAATGATGAATCCAAATCCAGATCTGAAAGCCTTCATTATGAGAAAATAATAGAGGTTTCAAAGAAGAGTTTACCCGTGACATATGAAACAATAATGGTGAACCAATTGAGCAAAATAGAATTCAAACCATTTTAAAGGAAGAATCATAAGGCTTACCTTATAACGGGGATAATTTTAGCAGCGAATATTCGTAATATGATGAAAATTTCATTTTAGCAAAATTTGAAAAGGTGAATTATTTTGGAGTGGGTCGGTGTCCTGTTCGCCTAAAATATATAGAATATTTTTTTTGGGTGGTCGGCTTTGCCTTCATTTGAAAAATCTCCTATAAAAACCTAGGTGATTCGCGGGTAGTATACCTCAAGTAGCTTACCAAATTACCAATATTGTGAAATTTGAACTCGCATACCCTTGAGCACTAGAGATTGATATTACTTTATTACCACTGTGATTGTTGACGCGCGACAAATGCAGTGTTGACGCATCTGAAAATATTTGTACCGATGCGCGACAAGAGCTATCTTGACGCACGCGAGAGGAAGTGTTGACGCGTGACTTCAGCAAAGAATTGACGCATGACGAGAGGAAGTGTTGTGACGCATGAGCGAGAGGAAGTGTTGAGCGACTTGGGCGGTGTTGACGCGTGATATATTAAGACAGTGGGCGCGCAACCTCGGAGCAGTGGATGCACGAAAAGACCTCGAGACAATCGGACAGAGTTGCTAGTTGGTTCTTTTCTTGTGACGCAGACTCTTTTCGAGAATAATGGAAGGTGCCACTCAAAGAATACGAATAACCTAAAAGTAAGTAAGAAATCTCGTAAATCACTCTTCAAGTATTTTGGAAACTCTGCGGATACGATATTGTAAATACCAATCATATAGATGCCACCACAAAGAATCGAATACTCGATGTGTGGGAAGGTGTTATCCAATTTTACGCACATGGAAAAATAGGAAAACAAGGCCTTATTACTATCAAATCACAACATTGGTCCCGGGACCCACTTACAGTCATCGGTGAGATCACTCATTTTTTGCAAGAATGCAAGCCATCGAGGAGTTCGATAAGATTATCTCGCTCGGTCGAGCTAAAACAATGTCAAATCGGGAATAAAGATACGAGTCATCGGAGGATTTTGTGCCTTGTCCTAACTCGGTCATAACTCGATCACAAGCCTTAGACGAGTTCATGAGTAGGAAATGTAAGTTCGGTTGTCCAACTTTGGCTTGTCATAAAAGAGTCTCGATAGGAGCGGAGGATGTTTCGATGGTTGGTTCATTGAGGCAGAGAAATGATGAGCTCGACTCAGTTTAATTCAACATGGAGAGATTGATGCTTCCTTGTTGGAATATGAATTCAGTTTTAATGACTTGACGGAGACAATAGCTGCCTCAAGATTTGGTCGAGCTTCTTCCATGGAAGAGAATTTCCAAAATAAAAAGGTGAGACAACTCAATTAAAACTTTATCTCATTCTTCTACTACAATGGTAAGATTTTACAACAACTGATCATGACTGTGGTCGCATGCAACCAGAACATCAGGATCAACACCAACGGTTCCTTGGGATCACCCTGCGGCAGCTGTCGCAATCAACTCTCTCTGGAGGCCACTCATTTTCTGAGATAAGTTTACTTCTCTACCACCCGTAGCTCTGCAGTATAGCCAATTACTTCCTCATGGCACTTTCCTAGGAGAATTTCAGTTCTACGCTCAAAGCGGCCGAGCATTCGATGCACAGGCATGTTGCAGTATAGTAGAAGCTTTTTTGAGCAAGTAGGTTGTCCAACTATGTTGTTATCTGATCAGCATCGAATGCATCCTCAAATTCGGGATTTTCCTTCAAGATATTTTTATGAAAATCGATTAAGTGACAGTGAGAGTGTTACCGGGAGACTTGATGAAATTTATTACAAAGATTCTCTATCGAGATCTTACTTGTTTTGCGATGTAACTCATGGAAGTGGATCTCATAGAGGTGGAACTGTTTCATATCAGAATATTCATGGAGCATAATTTTCTTTGCAATTATATGAGCATCTTCAACGAGTCACTAAGTTGGCAAGCACAAAGGATTCTGTCGGGATTATCACACCTTACAAGCTACAGCTGAAATGTTTGCACCGAGAAAATGATGTCTCCTCATCTTTGAGCGGAAAGGTGGAAGTCGGTGGCCATCTGTCCAAAATGAAATATGGCCAAATGATAACAAAACCCCGCACTCCAATCTGGACGTGGGAAATAAGGTGAGCAATGCCAAGTGGGTTTTCGTGGATGGCAAGCCAAGGAAGAAATTCCACGCGGGGGAGATTCGGAGCAGCACCGCCAAGTGGAAATTTTGGGATGGAAAACCATGTTGTTCACTCCACGTAGGGGAGAAATCTGATCAAACTGCCAAGCGTGGAGATTTGACGATGGCAATCCAACATCGACTTCCGCACGGGCCATTTAAACAGGATCCGAGTCTTTGTGCGAGTCACTCGGAAGGTAAGTCGGGGAACGTGGGAATGAGACAGTTGAAGTTTCAGGCTCCACACATTCTGCTTACCACGCATAGCATATCCCTGTAAACCCATCTACATATCTTCAACTATTGCGGACCTGCATTTCCAGGAATATGCTTTCACATGAAAGAGACGCCTTCTCATGGAATACCATAATTGCAGCTTACAGAAGACACGCGTTTCCTCACGAAGCGTTGATACTGTTTCACCGAATGCAACAAACAGATGTCCGACCTGATCAGTTCACCTATGCCAGCATACTTCTCCCAGCTGCCATGACCTTCTCCTCGTCCTCTATAGTTCTGAGCATTCGGTGGTCACGGCAAAATCCCACGCACAGGCACAGGCATGTTGCAGTATAGTAGAAGCCGTTTTTAGCACTTCAAGGCATACTTTAGAAACAAATATTCATTCTGTATACGATGGATTGAAGTCACACTATTCAAGGCTTCATAAAATTTTGCCCGAGTCAGGAGATGGAAGTTTATTACCGTGTAGAATGAAACGATTCATATTGCTCAACATTTTTTCTCCTAGAAACGAATTGAATGTGAAGGTCAACTTTGAAATACCTGGTTGTCCGTTTTACATGCTTCATCCTTGTCACTTGTAAATGGTCTCTTTGAGAAACTCGTGGGCGATGGCAATATTTATACCCTTCCATTATGTGCGTCCAATCGACAATAAAATTATTCCTTTACAAGGTTCAGAAAAACTTGTTTTAACAAATGGATGATTATACCGTAGTTTCAAGCTAATTTTATCTAGCTTTATTTCTATTATCTTTGATCCACGACTAAGGAAGAATTCATATGGTTGTTACCTGTACATTTTTCCAAGGTCCTCTTGGCTTCCCCAGTTGTTCAATGTATTTTTTTTGAAGGGCTTATTTTATGTGTTGCAAATTGTAACATAAAGGATCTTTTTAGTTTCGGAAAAAATGAGTATATTGTGTAGCTCACAGCTACCTATGTCATACCAAGATCCCAATAGTGGCATAACTGTTGATTGGAGCCGAGATTGTAGAGTGCACTGCCAAAATACCGAAGGGCTCTTTGACCAAAAATCAGTCTCAAGGGTGTCTATCGACATGTTATGGGCATGAACCTGGGTCATCATCATGGCAGCATTAGGTCTTTATTGATAATGGCATTTTCTCATCGTTTGGAAGGTACAAATTGTGCTTATTATGGAAAATCCAAAACATTCTTACTACAAGTGTTATATGATAAGGAAGAACCGTGAGCATTGTGGTAAAACCATTCTTTTTAGAAATATTGGGTTAAGCTCGGTATTCAAGTGAGTTTGAGCCCAGGAAAGGTAAGATCATTTGCTGGATGAAGAGCTCAATGACTTCGCAAGGAGCTCGTGGTGATGTTTCATGAAGTTTGAACGTGGAATGCATAAATGGCCTCGAGTTAACAGAGGAAGATGATAAGAATCGAGTTTGATAGCTCACCATTCGAAGGACTCAACGCAAAAGAGCCCAATTACCAAAGTAAGGAAAGAGTTAATGTGGGGTTCAAAATTGATTGCAACACCGAGTTAGAGGATTCAAAGCTCATCGAGTTAAGATTTGTGCAGAATCTCTATCCACATGGACCCACCTCCTCTTCAAGTCAAACGGGTCAACGGGGGTCCCAACATTGTGTTAATTAAATTAATATTTTTATTTAAATATTTTAATAATAATATTTATTATTATTATTTAAATATTTTATTTAAATATTCTTTTAATTAATTGAGAAGACTAGGTCATCGAAATTAATGACCCATGATGGAACCTTCTCGGGTGGTTCAACGAACTATGCAATAAATACATCATGGGCCTTCATTTTAGGAATGTAATTATGACCATTTCCTTTTGTTTCTCACATATTATTCTATATATGTAAGTTGGAAGCTCATTTCAAAGGGTTCCAACAGTTCGGACAAGTTGACGATCGATATCTCGGGCAAGTGTATACTTTTCAAGAATCCTCTCTCTTCTGCAAGTTGTTCTTGTGTGTTGAGAGAACTTTCAAGCCTCCTCTTCAAGACTGTAATGGCAACTATTGCCTCTTCTGAATGTATGATGCATTGTGCATGTTATTGAAGCAATAAAAGTGTGTGTTTTGTGACTAATCTTGGTCCTTTCATCCTTTTATGCTTCTTTGTGCCTTTCTCGTACTTGCAGGTACACTGTGCAAGTTTAAGTTTCTATTGCATGTTCTTGGAGTTCTGTGCTTATCGGGTGGTGAAGTATTGCATGCAGTTGAGTTGTGGTGTTTGTTCACCCTTCTTGAGTTCATCCTTCTTCACTTGGAAACTAGTATATTTCTCGGTCTGATAAAGTTTAACAAAGGGAACGCGTGTCTCTTAGTTTGTGGTATCCTGTACCCTCTCTAAGTTGCAGTAGGTGAAGTTGACCTGTGGTGCACACACCCTCTTCAAATTAACCCTTCCTGAATCAAGACACCCTTTATTTGGTGCATCACCATCCCTAGTATAGTTTCATTTCTATAAATCTCTTTCCCTAAAACCCCATGAAAATGTTAGCATAGGACTAGATAATCAATTTTTGTTACACTAGGAGTAGTACAACACTTAGTTTAGGAAGAGGAAGTCGGCATTCTCCGGAGGTTCACCTCGAGCTCAAGTCCCACAGCTTGAGAGGTGATCCCATGTGTCCCAATCACACCGAATGTCCTATTCACATCCCGGCCATTCGGAGGGTGCGGTGATTTGGTGACAACGGAAGGTATTATTGAGGTGGACATGCTTTACGCACAGTATCAAATTCAAACAAATGAAACCTACGATAATATGCCGAGATCTTGAAGATATTGTTCCTATTGGGGTGCAACTAAGTGTAGCTAGATATCACGAGATACAAACACTCAAAGAAAATGGAAGACAGAAATCAAAATCAAACTCCGGTCCAAGAAAGACGAAACCAAAGGATTGATTGTGATATTGCTCAAAATTCTACTCAAAAAAGTAAAGCATTGAAAACGAACAAGAATATGTGGACCATTGGCAGGACATACAAGTTTGATTGGGAAGCTAAATTTACTGTTTATTGAACCTGTACAATCATCTAATTCTGAAGAAATCCCATCTGAATGTACATGTACAATATGTACGTGGAAATTGGGAAAGCAACAAAAAATGCAATCAAGCTTTGACACTATAGAAAAACATTGTGGAAAACAATATTTGACTATAACAGGGGCGGATGGCCAGAAAATCAAAACACATAGGTGGAAAACTGAAAAAGAATGCATGCATGTTAGATATGTAGCGGAATATGAGGCAGAGCAAAAAAAACACAGACATCTGTTGGAAAAGGGAGGAACGATCACATCGCATATTGGTAAGATGAAAGAAACAAATCTACATGCAAAATTCATATAATTCTCTACTCTTTTTCAAATACTTAAAAAGGAAGAGTGATTTGGATTTCCTCGATTTCAAAGTTTTGTATCAATTTAACGGAATGCTTTGAATGTACCTCGAGTCTCATTGGTCCGAGAGTAGTGGATGGGAAATGGCAAAATGCCTCTCGATGATAGAGAAGGAAGATTTGAAAGAGAATGTAAAAAAGCAAACTTTATCTCTCTTCAATTGATGAAGTGACATGAGTCGATAACACCGCATGGGTATGTATCCACATCTATACTTTAGAAAATCATGAAGGACACCTCATCATCGTTGGGTGTTATGAAAATGGTTGAAAACTACAATGCCGAAAACCTATATAAAATAGTTGTTTATCATTTGAAAGATGTTGCTGGTATTACTGATTATGAAATTGCTACGAAGTTGGTATGCGTTGGAGCGAGATGGTGCATCTCATGCATGCAGGTCACCGAGCAGGCTCTGTGTTAGATTACAAACAACAGTGGCCCCATATATGCTACCAATTCACTGTATGGCTCACAAAATGAATTTAGCATATAAAATGGTAAGCAACCACGAAAATGTTGCTAAATTAGAAGACCTTATAAGAGAACTTCATGCGTATATGTCGAGCAGCCCAAAGCGTTTTCTCGAGTTCAAAAAATTTGTAATTGGAATTACATATGGCAAAAAACTTCTGAAGGATGTGGAGACTAGATGGATCTCTTTGTATGAACCTGCATGTAGAGTTCGTGAGGAGTATCCTTCATTGGTTGGTTTCATGCACAAATACCATCATGAAGTTGATAGGAAAGGGACTTTTTGTTCCGTTTAACTGATTTGGAGACATTGCTTACATTGGTTGGTATTCTTCCAATGTTAAAGGAGATCAATACACTGATGAAGCATGCACAGGGCAGATTAATCTATATTGTGGATTTTATACGGATGAGGAAAATGGTATGTCAAAGTCTTGATATATTGTACTATTCCCATGATAGTTTTGATGCACCTATTTTTGAAAATTGGAGAGATTTATTAGATCTTAAAAATCCTAACACCTTTTTGAGATTTAATATCCACGATCACCTCTGCATCACTGTTAATGGGAGGGAAATACCTATGCACATTTTGCAAAAACATCAAGATATTACAGGATCGGAACGAGAAGATGTTCCCATGACACATAATTTGTTTGAGTCTGTTATAGTTGAAACAAGAATAAAGATTTAAAAAAATTCAGAAACCTTATCATCAGAAATTAGGGAACGTTTCTGTAAAGATAAAATTCTAGAAGCCATGGGTGTGATGAATCCTAATTTTTGGAATACTGAAGGTGGCCGTGTAGACTTTGTCAGTAAGCATTTCCATAAATCAATGGGTACAATAATGGAACAATTTACAAAGACGTTAGAGCTCAAGGGTGTGGAAATCAAAGGTATACTGAATGCCAATTTATTAAAGTTTCAGTCAACAAATTTTGCAACAACAATGAGGAACCAATATAAGAATTTAGATCAACCTTCTGAAAGTGGTGCTATTACAAGGCTGTGGCGAGGAATCTATCAAAGTTCTATTTTACAAGAAGATATCAGTGAATATTTCAGATTATATGAGTTATGCCAAACAATGATTTTGGGGTCTCGGAGGATGAAAGGGTTTTCGTGCATTGTCATTTATAAAATGAAAACTGATAAACAAAGTTGGATAAAAATCGAAAGTTGCATGAGGTGTTATGTTTCTTGATACTCCATAGAAACCTTTCCATTCGACAAAGCAATTGTGCAATCGGAATTCCCTTTGCGAAAGAAGAGGTGTGAATAATACAACTACAAGTACAAATATTCCCAACCTTGAGAGTGTAATTGGCTCTTCGTCACATTCTACGTAAGACAACATCGACTTTGATGAAGCTATTGATAATGGATTGCTTCAATTTTAAATAGGTATCTTCTTTATCTATCTTTTATCTTTATCTTTAAAGATGTTACAGTCTATATACTAAAAATGTCGGCAATTCACCCATCTATTTACTAATACATTTCTTGTGTTGGGTTTTTTTAAAACATAGATCTAGCTTATTACCAGGTGGCATGGTGATGATTTCAACTTTAAGGAGGTATCTTTTCCCCTTAATCTTATTGTTTGTTACTATTCATTTTTTCAGCTCTGGTTATCATTAAAGATGTTACAGTGTATGTATTTACATTGAGTTAAATACAATCTTTTTATTTTTTGAAAACGTGGGTTCACATCCGTCAGGAAGTTTGAAGTACTTCTGGATGACAATGTCAAAAAACTAACCCATCTATCTACTAATCCATTTTTTGTGTTGAATTTTTTTAAGACAAAGATCTAGCACATTACCGGTGATGATTTCAATTTTAAATAGGTATCTTCTTCAACATAATCTTATTGTTTGTTACTTTACATTTTTTCAGCTCTTGTTATCATTAAAGACGTTACAGGTCTAATTCTATATATTTACATTTATTTAAAGATATTGTTGGTCTATATATTTAAAGATGTTGCTGGCACTTCTCAGGAGTCAGGACTGACAATGTCAGGCAACTCACCCCTCTATCTACAATGTCATGTAAAACAAAGATCTAGCACGTTACCCTTGATGATTTCACAACAATCTAATACGCAAGAGGTAAGCTAAACCCTAGCATATTTGCAATTATGTTTAATTTCTTACCAGTGATGATTCTTTCTTGATTTCTCAGAATTATATTTAATTTATTTTTAAATATAAGTCCACATAAAATTCCTCATAAAATTCACATAAAATTCGGGATAAACAATACATTATACGATTTTAAATATAAGTCCACATAAAATTCCTCATCATCCATATATATCATATCATCACCATATCATTATCATATCCTGAGTCCTGACACTACAATTATTATTAACACAATTATTTATCTAATTTTAAATTTATTAAAACAATTTCATTTTTAAAAATAATTCATAATCATATCATTACAATTCTATTCGTTCTAATGTCATCTATATCCATTATAACACATTCCATTTATTTATCATCTATATCCATTCTAATGACATTATGATCATATCGTTACAAGTGTAGAGAATAATTATCTTAAAACAAGTTCAAAAGTCTAGAGAAGAAGAATTACTGTGCTTGATGATAAATCTACGTCCACATTAAATTGATCATCGTCTTTCATCATCATCTATCATTAATTATCAATTATCATCATTCATCATCTACGTCCACATACAATTCATGACAATGCAAGTAAACAAGAAACATACATATAATTCATGATAATCACCATCTAATGCAATTAAAATTAAAGATTGTATATAAATCCATATAATTAAATTCAAAAACCATAGTACATACTCAATAGTAGAAGTTTTCAAATTCAATATTTAAAGTTTCCTCAATAATAAAAGTTTCTAGTTTTCAAAACCCTCTCTTTCTTTATCCAATTCTACTCCTCTGCACTCTTCCCCAACGGCTTCTTCCACTGTGGCTGTACCTCTTTCCCCAACACCAGAAATCTCCATGCGACAGCAAATTTGGATCAGCTACAGCGTATAAACTATCTCGTTGCCAATAATTTTCATAACGACTAATAATCTCATTGATAAGAACCTTAGCCCTTCTGTCCCATTCTATAAGCTGATTGATATGAGGAAGCATCTCCATCTTTCTCATCAACCCACACAAAATCTTTTTTGTGCTTGTCCAGATCTATGAAATACTCCTTGCCCTCTTTAAAAGTACTTGTGCCAAAACCCTGTATGGTCCAAGCAACAAGTGATACCTAATCAACAAGTGAACAAAACCAGAACTTGAAAACATATAAAGAGAAAACAAACTAGCATTACTTTGTAGTACTATATGGTCCAACCAGTTATCGATCCACTCAATGATTCTCTCCAAGCTTCATACTCAGAAATTGTGTAAAAAGATAACACATTTCCATTTTTGTGAGTTGCCTACATCAACATGTGCCAAAATTAGACATGGAGATACATAACATCTGGAGGCTTAAAAACAAATATAAAGAGTCTCAATACACTCAACCAAATATACAGGGGGAACATTTACCCTGACAATAGGAGTGATAAATTCCACAACAAATGAAGGAATTTTAAGCAGTGATGGCCAGGTATGGTGTATGAAATTGATCAGAAATCCTTTGATGTGGGAACCATAATGGTCCTTTAAGAGACAAAGGACAAGTCAAAAGGATCTCACTAGAAAGGATGTATCGAATTAAGCGTAAACCGAACAACGCTAGACAAAGATCATGTACACGTCTGTCATTATCATCGATGGCCATATCTTAAAGATTTAATGTCTTTCATATATTTTATCTTCCTATAGACCAAGGATTTTTTTATATTTACTATCTCTTTATTCTCCATTTGTTGGTGAGTGGTAGCTTCCCTAACATTGAGCAACTTATCTCTGTGAGGAAACACACCATAATAATATTGACCAACAATAGATATTCCTGCCACCTGATAGGATAAAGATAACTAAAATAACAAAAAATTAAATTGGAAAGTGATGTCGAAACATGTCACAATACTACTAAATTCAGTATTCACATTTCCCTGATTCAAGGCACAAACACTTATAGCAAGAGCCTTGGCTGAGTCACCCTCCGTTAATATTAAAGTACATTGATCAGAATTCTTCCCCCTGCTTGATTTGCATCATCAAGTTTGGGAACATCAATTAATTTCCCCTTCTTGGTTCCATCAGTTTTCTTAAGATCTTTTTTTTGTTTAAACTTTTCCACTGCACTCATCAGGTCAAAAAAAGTTACAAAGCTCATCTTAGACACTAGCATTGCAAAAATTACATGTACTCAGAAATACTACATCTTAGACACCATGCCTTTATTTATTGACATGGGCTGCAAATGTGAAACAATGAAAATTACTATAAATTTATAACAGCAAATTGTATCAGAATAAAAAATAGAATAACAAATATGAATTAAAATGAATTATACTTACAATCAACATGGAAACCGAACATTGATTCGAGAAAATTATTTTCTTCCAAGAGTGTTGCCTTGGTTGTAACAATTGGTAAATTTTTGAACGGAAGGCCCGTAAACCGATGGATGTCATTTGCTTCGATACTGAATTGAAAAATTCGGCCATCGTTCAGAGTCACATAAAAAATGCCATCCTCTGAATTGTAGGATGACAAAAAGTAATTCAAAATATCCGGATCTGTTTTGAAATGGGGCATATTAACGAGCCCTGTAAATTCACACGCATCCATTAAATCTTTATATTCTGAAGACATCTTTAAAACAGTATGGATGTGAGGGCATAAGGGACATCGATTGAATTGGATTCTCTTGATTTTTGTTACTGAACTTGCAGTTGGGAAGCATTGAGACCTGCAAAAATTCAAGAGCTGGAAGGTGAAAATGAGAAAATGACCGGTTGAAGGGTATTTATAGGCTAAATCGGGCGTCAATGGCTTCAATTGACGCACGTCAAAGGTCCTAGCTGACGCGTGACAATAGTCCTAGCTGACGCGCGTCAATTGGATCCAGCGACGCGCGTCAATAAGAGCAAGTGACGACGCGTCAATAAGATCGATGGCGCGCGCAATAAGCGATCGGCGACACGCATCAATAGGAGCCAGTGACGCACGTCAATAGAATCCAGTGACACGCGTCAATAGGAGTCAGCGACGCGCGTCAGTAGGAGCCAGTGACGCGCATCAAAAAGAGCCAGTGACGCACGTCAAAAAGAGCCAGTGACGCACGTCAATAGGTGCGACGCGTGTCAATAGCGGCCAGTGTCGCGTGTTGGTCAAGACCATTGACGTGTGTCAGGAGTGATGAGTGACTAGATGGATCTCTTTATGCACAGAGAAAGCCTGAGACTACCAAATAATTGATTTCTTATCCAAAATTTAATGGAATTCGAAGTTTTCACCTCTTTTGCACCAAAGGAAATTCCCTTCATGTTTGCAATGTAGCCAATTGACATGAAGCCTTCAAATTTATCCCCAGACCAAAGAAAACAAACAGTGTTTGGTGTGTACTTGATGATGATAGGGTCTTGTTTGATAAGTTCAAAAAGAAACTTCATGATATATGCTAAGACTGAGTTTGAGATGAGGTACCAGTAAGGCACTCTTGACAAAATTTACACAATGTTACCTTTTTAAGATGATCCAACCTTGCACAGAGAACTTTATGTTGAGCTGTAAAAAAAATTTCAATATTTGAGACACTTCATTTTATCAATTGTACTTCAAGAAGATCATGATTAATCAATTCAAGGCATAGAAATGGGGGAGCTTCAAGAAAATTGTCTTCAAACATACACTTGAACATTGTATCTTCAGCAAAGGAAAACAAAACAAGGTGGTAGCAGGAATTTTATACTTTGATACTCATTGCAAGGGTCAACCAAGTATTTCATCAGCTCAACAATGATAATTAGAAGAAAGTAAAAACAACTTTCCGTTACACACAACAATTTTGATCACTTTACCCTTATTGTATCTTTCAAACCTCATACTTGTGCCTGAATATCCTTACATAGGATGAGATGAATCTACTAAAGGATCAAAGATTTCAAGTTCATTCTTGTAACTAATATGATATGTAAACAACCTTATTGAGCTATGATCATATGCACCACCTTAAAAATTTGAAAAAAGAGAGACATATTTTAATTCAACCACTCCAAGAAGCAGTCCTGAAGAGAGAATCTCAAGATGTGAATCCTATACAACATATTTTGATACTGATCCATTTTCCCCAAAACATTTTACAATATCTCAAGATGTGAATCCTATACAAAATTAACTTCTATGATTTATCTGAAGAAGGCACTATATTTTTTCTTGGATGCTAAGAAGACAGGTTGTTTAGTTTGCATTTCTAAGCGATCCAGTTTTATAAAAACTTGAATAAGTTTAAATACTCATTTCAAAATCTGATTAAATTTGGCATGAAGCACTAAAAGACACTCCTATACACATTTCATGTTTTGGTTAACCATGGGTTTTCCTAAAGATGTTACAGGTCTATATACTAAAAATGTCAGGCAATTCACCCATCTATCTACTAATCCATTTCTCGTGTTGGGTTTTTTTAAAACACAGATCTAGCTCATTACCAGTGGCAGTGATGATTTCAACTTTAAGCAGGTATCTTTTTCCCCTTAATCTTATTGTTTATTACTATTCATTTTTTCAGCTCTGGTTTTCATTAAAGATGTTACAGGTCTATATACTAAAAATGTCAGGCAATTCACCCATCTATCTACTAATCCATTTCTCGTGTTGGGTTTTTTTGAAACACAGATATAGCTCATTACCAGTGGCAGTGATGATTTCAACTTTAAGGAGGTATCTTTTTCCCCTTAATCTTATTGTTTGTTACTATTCATTTTTTTCAGCTCTGGTTATCATTAAAGATGTCTATGTATTTACATTTAGTTAAATACAATATTTTATTTTTTGAAAATGTGGGTTGACATCCGTCCGAGGAAGCTGTTACTTCTCGGGACTGACAATGTCAGGAAACTCACCCATCTATCTACTAATCCATTTTTTGTGTTGAATTTTTTTAAGACAAATATTTATCACATTACCGGGGATGATTTCAATTTTAAATAGGTATCTTCTTCAACATAATCTTATTGTTTGTTACTTTACATTTTTTCAGCTCTTGTTATCATTTATTTAAAGATATTGTTGGTCTATATATTTAAAGATGTTGTTGGCACTTCTCGGGATCGACGAGTGTCGTGCAACTCACCCTCTATCTACAATGTCGGGTAAAACAAAGATCTAACACCTTACCCTTGATGATTTCACAAAGAACCTAATATACAAGAGGTAAGCTAAACCCTATCATATTTGCAATTATGTTTAATTTCTTACCAGTGATGATTCTTTATTGATTTCTTAGAATTATATTTAATTTATTTTTATATGTGCAAAATCCTTTGATATATTTTTTTAACTCTGGGATAAACTATTAAACAATACATTATACTATTATAAATATAAGTCCTGACACTCTTCCTAAAATTCCCTGCTTTGTCATAGATCCATCACTTCTTCAGATTTCTCCATGAAGAAATAGATCTATTTTTAGACTTATAATGATCATCCTCTAACACGAAGTTATTCAAACTCAATTCTAATGCTATCTTCCATATCCTATAGTCTACCACCCAAATCTACACTAATCACAACTATTTAAATCAAAATGCTGAATTTGTTCACCGAGAAAGCATTAATTTGATACTACATATTGGGATTTTTAGAAATCATGAATGTAATAAACTAAACCAAAGAAAAAAATTAGATCTAAATGGAAGAATGAAATGCGCAAGGGAACTTGACAGAGTCTTTATCTAATAAAAATCCTTTCTAGTAATAAAACTGACTAGAACATTGATAATTCTATTAACTTCAAACTATCCTGCAAATGTAGTGTGCCTTCTTCAAGGCTCTACATAAATACTTACACACATAGTTTACTATGATCTAGTTTACAACCTTCAATATTTTCTTACACACTCAAAATTATTCCAACTTATAGCCTCCCAGTTCTAATCCACAATTATTCTTCACCCTTATCAAATATAAAAAAATGATAGGATTCTTCAACCTATGAACTTGATCTATACAGACTAATCTTCATGATAAAAACCTTATATGTTTTACATTAAACTTCAAAGTTCTATATCGAGCTTGACCTATCTTTTAATCACATGGTTATTCCAACTTTGGTTAATCTAGCCTCCATAACCTTGACTATTTACAGCAACTTGTCAATCTACTCTACACAAAACAATATCCATGATAACAAAACCATATCTTTTAAACCATGGTCTTGATTATTTCCCAAGCTCTAATTCTTATGGCCTGGAATTTAACTATTTCATAATTGGCTAATCTAGCCTCCACATCAATGATTGTTTCCAGCAAAACGTTATTTTCTGACAAATGGTCTTGACTATTTTGGATGTCAAACAACCTCTCTAATGAGAGATTATGCACTTATATAGAGGTGAATCTCTTTAAAATAGAATTTTCCTACACCATAAGTCTATTAAGGAGAAATCCTAAAGATCTGTTTCAAATCTTAGTTGCTATTTTTTCCCAAAAACATAATTTTCAAGATAATTAAAGTCCCACAAGATATTTAGGCACTACATTTTACATTATACACATTAAATTGATCATCGTCTTTCATCATCATCTATCATTAATTATCAATTATCATCATTCATCATCTACGTCCACATACAATTCATGACAATGCAAGTAAACAAGAAACATACATATAATTCATGATAATCACCATCTAATGCAATTAAAATTAAAGACTTTATATAAATCCATATAATTAAATTCAAATACCATAGTACATACTCAATAGTAGAAGTTTTCAAATTCAATATTTAAAGTTTCCTCAATAATAAAAGTTTCTAATTTTCAAAACCCTCTTTTTCTTTATACAATTCTACTCTGCTCTCTTCCCCAACGGCTTCTTCCACTGTGGTTGTACCTCTTTCCCCAACACTAGAAATAACCCCTGAACTTATAAGATCTTCTGCAGCACTATCCAGATTTTTAAAAATTCTTTCTTCTTGATTTGTTGCATCTCCATGCGACAGAAAATTTGGATCAGTAGCTACTTTGGCTTTGAATAATATGTCAGGGTTGAGACCATGCTCTTTAATTATCCACTTTAGTGTATCATTTTGTTTGTTAACCAAAACAATATTTTGCTTCAAATTTTTGCTGCATGGATAAGTTGTTCTTTCTTTGTTTCCAAGTGAACTTGCAAAACCTTCGCCTGAATCTTCAAATTTTCATATTTCAACCGCATAAAAGAGTAATGTCAATTCAAAATATTAATGTAAATTCAAAATTTCAAATTAACAAGAATGATTGTTTGAATGTAATAGTACTTACAACCGCTCTCTCTTTCGGAATTTGCAATTGATACCAAATCCTTATCCTTGGACCATTTGTTAAAATATGCAGGCCTCGCACTAATATTTTCCAATTTGTTTAGTGCCTTATCTAAAATGTCGTCTTTATAGTTGTTGTTAAACCCGATAGTCCACATCTTACTTGGGTAACTAAGGAATGCATCTTCGTAGGTTGATTCGGACTCCACCGTATAAACTATCCCATTGCCAATAATTTTCATAACGATTAATAATCTCATTGATAAGAACTTTAGCCCTTCTCTCCCATTCTATAAGCTGTTGGATATGAGGAATAATAAACTCACTGACATGGGATTAACAATCATAACCAATTAAGTTCTCCAAAGGAAAACGTGGCAATCTGCTCACTATCTCGAATCGGATGCGACGATCTTCTTTGGAGAAGTGTGGGGGCTTTCACCAAGATCAACTGCTCCTTGTTTCGCCTTTGGGTGGGCTAATCCTGTTTTTGAAAAAATTAATCAAGCTTTAGATAAATAAATTTAAATCAGAATGTAATTCAAAATTGTAAATCATATTAAAATTGAAATTGGAATCACGGAAGCTTCGATTCCATTTGGGGATCTCACTCAGAACCCCACCAATAAGGATTCCTCCCTTGTTGCAATGACAAAAGCTTCTGATAAGAGATCATTCATGGAGGTTTTGCAGAAAAAGCCAGAGATTGCAAGCATGAAGCTTGAGACCAACCCATGTATAACCTTTGGAGATGAAGTCCTTGAATCGAAGCATTCTATCAAGCTCATGCCTTGATTTGTCGATTCGCTGGGCTCTGGCCTAGCCTACCTACCTTGCATGCATGGATCTCCAAGCATTGGATCCCACTCCTAGAAGGAAGGTTAGATCTATACCCTTGTGCTAAGGGCATTTTTATTATTGCTTTTGAATCCATTGCTGATAAGAATGTCATTGCTAAGCAGCTCTGGGTCTGTCAACAAAAATACCTTATTCTAAAACCCTGGTTCCCATCATTTAACCCACTCACCGAATCTTTCTCTTGTAAACCAATTTGGATTCGATTACCCCACCTTCCTATGTAATTTTGGGATCAAAAGTGTTTGATATCCATCGGTAATGCCTTGGGAAGTACCATTAACATTGACTCCCAAACCTCTGATTTTACCCATACAACCTATGCACGAATTCTTGTTGAGATTGATACTTCAAAGGATCTTCCAGCTCATATTGAGTTAAAAGTACAAAATAGATCCTGGACTCAGCCTCTGGACTATGAAGGCCTACCTTTTAGATGTAGGAGATGTTTCTCTTTAGGACATTCGGCCACTAATTGTGAGATAGTAAAACAGAAAAATGATAAGGCCAACTGGTGGAAAAATGCCCTACCAGAACATATGGTGTTCAAACCTAAAGACATTCCCGAAGCGGATGAGGAGGTGGCTACTGTACCTGATACTAATGTTGATACTGGCATGGACGTCATGATAGAAAAGACCCCTTTGAGTGAAGAGTCAGCCGGGGATGAAATTAAAAGGACCAGAAAATTTGAATCAAACACGTCTTTTGCGGCTATGGACCCCCCTAGCTCAAGCAATACTTATCAGCCGATAGCTGATCTTGAAGTTCTTATTCCGATGCAGGAAATTTCGGATGCTTGGATCACAGTTCGAAAAATAAAAAATCCTTTGCCAAGAAAACTACCTTTTCCTCGAGGTAGCTCTTCACTGTTGTTCGGCTAATCCATATTGCTGTACTTTTCTAAGCCGGACAACAGCTACTTGTTGGCTGCTCAACAGTTGTTTATTCGCT
The DNA here is from genome assembly GCA_018340775.1 of Taxus wallichiana var. yunnanensis. NCBI lineage: Eukaryota > Viridiplantae > Streptophyta > Pinopsida > Cupressales > Taxaceae > Taxus > Taxus wallichiana. The sequence goes on from CM031244.1 coordinate 766,941,013, forward strand.
GTTGTGCTGTTGGTTTTTTTGTTCTTCTTTTGGCAGATTTATCTCTTTTCTGCCGTTTGGGCCATGAATGTTTATTCTAGTTTTCAGAGCCCCTTTGTACAAGGGTATAGTCCCTTTCAAAAAACTATTTGCCCATAATAAAAATAAATAAAATTGAAATTTGAAGTATACCTACTAGCCTTGAATCATCTCGCGGGTATCGAAAAAACCAGTTGGGTCATTGCTATCAATGCCCAAATAATCTTCATCTAAATTTATATTGTTCAAAACAGATATGCCCATTGCACTGGGCAAGCCACCAAGTGATAGAGTTGGAATTTGAAACGAGGAGGCAAGGTTTAGTGTCCCACTAGGGGCTGGAGCAAAAGGCATGCGTTTACCAATGTTATTTTTCACTGTTCCTCTGGTTGGCATTTTAAAAATTAATGGTTGAGTGGGTGTCGGTGCCGTGGTTTGATCATGACTGACATGTGCTGAAAAGTACAAGAAAAAATTGAAAAATATTAAAACAATTCATAAAGTCAAAACTACGAAATTAAACGTACTATAGAAAAGTTGTACCTTGTTGTCGAGGGGTTGTTTTTCTCGGTGCTACGGGTGGCCTTGTAGGAGTTTTACTCAGTGGCTGTTCAGAAGATATGAATGCATGCGACTGTATGGAGTGAGTTGGGGAAGAAGGTTCCAAAGTCCCTGCAATTCATCAATATTAAATGTTGTCAATTCATTTGGTTAAAATTTAAATTGAAAAATAAATATGCAACTTTGGAATTTGTAAATAATATATGAGAATGTATTACTTCTCTGGCATTTAACGAGTTCAAACTATTGAGGGTTTGGAGAGGAGTGAGCTTCCATTTCAGATTGGGAGTCCCCCGAAGCCTCCACGTGTTGTTGGCCTCTTCCTCTCGATAACTTCTTTTTTCGGGGAAGGGCTTCAAGATATCTTCTCTGCAAAACATTAAAATTTAAGTTTTAATAACTGTGCACTGTAATGTCAAAAATTGAAATACAATTACAAACTAAATAGTTTATACCTATTGTTCTTCAAATGGAATTGAGAATTTCATCAAATTCTCATCAGAGCAAGTAGGAATTTTTTTATCTTTTAAATTTAAAATTGCCTCATAGTAGAAGCCGAGGAGATAGTTTGTTGAATAAATGAAAGGTTTATCTGAGAGTTTTGAATTTGTTATGTCAGTTCTTATTTTTTTGGATAGATATGTGCACCAATCGAATTTTCGTTTTGCGATAGTGGCACAAATGTATGCAATGGCCCAATTTGGTATATCATTCGTTTCGTGACCTGCAAAACAATTCGGCTTGAAAAAATGAAATAAGTGTAGCAAGAAAGTGGTGTGTAATTGATTGTGTATCTACACCATGCCTGGATTTATTGACATGGGCTGCAAATGCGAAACAGTGAAAATTACTATAAATTTATAACAACAAATTGTATCAGAATAAAAAACAGAATAAAAAATATGAATTAAAACGAATTATACTTACAATCAACATGGAAACCGTACGTTGATTCAAGAAATTTCTTGTCTTCTTCCAGGAGTGTTGCCTTGGTTGTAACAATTGGTAAATTTTTGTGAGGATTCGCGGACTACGCCTTCTTCCTTTCAGCGTAGTCTGCGAATCCTCACGGATCGTCGCAGTGCCGCATGGGCTAAGGAGTGAAATCCCTGAACCCATGATAGCTGGGACTTAACACGGGAGTAACTCCATTATCCACTTTGGAGTTAAAATTTTATCTGGGGGTTCTTCCCTAAGAACTCCCATATTTTGTCTTCGTCATTCCACAATGATGAAGAAAAATTTGGGAGTTCTTAGGGAAGAACCCCCAGAATAAAATTTTAACTCTAAAGTGAATAACGGAGTTACTCCCGTGTTAAGTCCCACTGTCACGCAGCTTAGGGATTTCACTCCTTAGCCCATGCAACACTCTTGCGACGATCCGTGAGGATCTCGCAGACTATGCTAGGGAAGGCCCGTAAACCGATGGATGTCATTTGCTTCAATAGTGAATTGGAACATTTGGCCATCGTTCAGAGTCACATAAAAAATACCATCCTCTGAATTGTAGGATGACAGAAGGTAATTCAAAATATCCGGATCTGTTTCGAAATGGGGCATATTAACGAGCCCTGTAAATTCACACTCTTCCATCAAATCTTGATATTCTGAAGACATCTTTAAAGCCGTATGGATGTGAGGGCATAAGGGATTCCTGTAGTTGATCTTGGAAATCGATTGAGTTGGATTCTCTTGATTTTCTTGCTAAACTTGCAATTGGGAAGCATGTGAAGTCGACATTATAGTTGTAATTGTGTCTTTGACAATGATTTAGACCTACAAAAATTCAAGAATGGGAAAATGAAAATGAGAAAATGAGTGGCAGAAGGGTATTTATAAGCTAAATAGGGCGTCACTGGCCCCTATTGATGCGCGTCATTTGCTCCTACTGACGCGCGTCACTGGCTCCTATTGACGCGCGTCAGCTAGGACTATTGTCGCGCGTCAGCTAAGACCTTTGACGCGCGACACTGGCTCCTAGTGACATGTGACACTGTCCCCTACTGACGCGTGTCACTTCCTCCTATTGTCGCACGTCAGCTAAGACCTTTGACACGTGTCAACAGGTTCCAGTGACGCGCGTCAATAGAAGACAGAGACGCGCGTCATTAGGGGACAGTGTCGCGCATCAATAGAAGGCAGTGTCGCATGTCAAAGGTCTTAGCTGATGCACGACAACAGTCCTAGATGACACGTGTCAATAGGAGCCAGTGACGTGCGTCAATAGGAGCAAGTGACGTGTGTCATTAGGGGCTAGTGACGCGTGACAGTAGGAGACAATGTCGCGTGTCATTACGAGCCAGTGTCGTGCGTCATTGGGAGCGGCGTCGTGCGTCATTACGAATCAGTGTCGTCGCCAGTGACGTGTATTAGTCTAGACCATTGACGTTCCATTGACGCGTGTCAGGAGTGGTTATTGACGTCTTGTTGTCGCACGTCACTGATGGAGCCATGAAAAACCAGGTGAAAATTTTGTTTTTGAATACTGTCAAATTCGCCTTTCGCTGAAACTGGTTACGGGGATATTCGCCAGGTATTTTCCACCTTCAATTTTATAGGGGTGTCTTAAAATGAACCCCGCCTTATAAATTGAGTAGCAACCCAAAAATGTCTCCAAGTAATCATAGGTCGAGCGAGCAAAGGAGAACACTTAGCAAGTAAGAACTGAACCAGGCTCACCCTCAAATTGTAAAACCCTTCACAAAGAACCAAAACAATGATTTCATAGCTTTGGTGGTAGGCTAATGTCAACTACACATCAAAAATTTTGTAGATTTTCCTCCACAAGAGCCTCACAGCTATAGAAATGCACAGAATCAACTCAAAAGGCATTTTTGCAAAGTTCAGAGCTTCAATGATCAGATTAATGGTGGAACAAAAAAAAATTCTAGGGATTTTCCTATGAACCAGATGTAAAGTGGAAAAAATGAATGAGTTTTGATTTGTTTTAACTCACCCACATCAACCGCGACTTAACCTAACTCACCCAGAGTTAGTGATCGACGATCAACATTCAAAAGTACACAGATTGAAGGTTAAAGATCGATCTCCAAAAAATCCATGCAACCCCATGGTTAAATACGACACCGACCACATTAAATGTAGGGTCAAAAACCCTAACTATGGGTTCATGAATCAACGATAAAAAATACAACGGTCAGAGATCGATGGTCTCAGTATCAAAGACCTAACTCAAACTGAGTTAATAATGCCATCAAAAAATTGCCAAGGGGTAACTCATCATCACGAAGGGGCCATCCCTTGTCATTAAAAATTATTTACATATCAACTATGGTCCAACTTCAAATAATGCAAAAGCTGACAAGAAAAGGCATGTATAATAATCAAAGGTGGCAGACCTTATAATATGCTTGAGTCCCCAAAGGTGGCTGAATGTATTGTGGTGTTGTTTAAAAACAAAGTGCCCCTTATCTTATTTCAAAACAAAATAATTTGCTAAGTCCACAAGAGTGGCCAAACTCAGTTGAAGACTAGGGAATGTCAACATCAGAGCCTAAGCTTGGAGGTGGTCCCCATTAAGTGGATGTGTGGATGAATTATTTTACAAATATTACAAGTATTGTAATTATTTTGTTCACTCACAGGGAGTTTATTTTTGCATGCCTTTACAAAAGGACAGAATAGACAAGAAGAAAAATTCACATGCACAAGGAAAGAGACTTTCCCAGCAAGCAAGGTTTATTATTGGAAAAATTATTCACCCATTCTTTTCTTAAAAATAGAACAATCAACTTCAGTTGACTGAGATGTAACCAAAGGCTATTAATGCCTCTTTGTACTAGTTTGTTTTATTTTATTCCTTTATTTATTATTAAATAAAGGATAAAAATAGGATGCATGGGTGAGTACAAGCCTTAGCCTATTTTTAGGAAGGGGGGAAATCAAATTTGTTATATATTGTGTGCTTTGGAAAGCACGAGGAGGAATTTAGATATAGGAGTGCTAAAGCAATTATTTTCTAGTTTTTCCCTCTGAATGTGAATTATTTTCTGCCTTTCCAATTATTTGCAGTCTTGTGTATGTTTTCATTAATCTTGTGAATGAAAATTCCCTAGTTAATCATCTTACCCTATTGCAAATTCAGTAATTTTTGCATGATATTAATGTGCATGTTTAGCTTAGTAGTATTGTTGTGATACTTTCCCTCAATACCTCAAAGTGTTTTGCCCTTAACATTCTGTAGAAAACTATTGGTTCGTGCATCAAGAATCATTTCATATATTAGTTGTGCATATACTCACCAAAGCCCTTATATAAATTTGGTGTATCACCTCATTTTAATCATTTTACAGTCATCTTTTACCCTTAAATCCCAGAAATCAGTTTAGGATACATCAATAAGGAACCGGCCTTGATACTAGAGACTCACATCAAAATAGGTATTTTTCGCTAGCTTGATAGTGTATTTGACTCATCACAAAATATAGTAGTTGGATGATCTTGTGGTAGATGAACTTAGTCAAAAACATTCTTAGCCACATAGCTTGTTGAGATGCCTTGGAGGAACCAATATATTCTACTTTTGTAGATGAGAGTGACATTATAACGTGCTTCTTACTGCTCCATGATATTGGACCTGAACCAAGATGAAAAACATATCATGAAGTTAATTTTCTATCATCTATGTCTCATGCATACTCTGAATTTGTATAGCCCACTAGAGTAGGTTCTCCTCCATGCTTATATTCAATTCCAAGTTAATATGTACCTCTGATGTACTTCAATATTATTTTTCATACTTTCTAATAGTTGACATGAGGATTTGCTATGTACTTACAAAAAATGCTAACTGCATATGCAATATCTGGTCTAGTGATAGTGAGGTACAAGAGATTGCCAACAAGTTGTCTATATAATGTTCCATCTACTTCTTGTAGATTAGAGTTAGCACTTAATTTTAATCCAACTTCACATGGTGTACTAGCTGGCTTACATTCAAGCATTCTGAATTTTCTTAATATATCAAGAGCATATTTGGTTTGAGAAAGCAAGATCCTTCCTTCTTCTTGCCATAGTTGCATACGCAAAAATTAGTGCATTAGCCCTAATTCACTTATCCGAAAGGCCTTTTTGAGTTGTTCCTAGTGTTTGCTATGTATTTCATATGATCTCTAGTAATGATTAAATCATCAACATACAAAACAACAATAACAATTCGACCATCATTATACTTTACATACATATCTAGATCAACTTTGCTTCTTTTGAATTCTACTTCTACAAAGTACTCATTTATTTTGGAGTACCATGCCCTTGGAGCTTATTTAAGACCATATATTGAATTTTTCAATCTACAAACTAGATGTTCTTCTCCAAGTTTAACAAACCCTGGTGGTTGTTGCATGTAAATTTCTTCCTTTAAATCACCATGTAAAAAAGCACTCTTAACATCCATCTGATAAATTTTCCATCCATATTTTGTAGCTAAGGAAACTATCGTGCAAATCGAAGTCATTTAGAAACTGGAGAAAAAGTTTAAGTATAGTCAATACCTTCTTTTTGTGAGAAACCCTTGGCCACTAACCTTGCTTTGTGCTTTTCCAAAGCTCCATCGGATCTGAATTTTGTCTTGTATGTCCATTTGCAGCCAACCAAATTCTTTCCTTGTGGAAGGGTTGATAATTTCCAAGTGTCATTTTTTATTAGAGAGTTGTACTCATCTTGCGCAACTTCTTCCCATTCATCTTTTCCTTTTATTCCTCATATGTGTTTGGATCATCAACTTGCATCACTCTATTCATAAGAGCATAATTAGCAAAAAGATTCTTACGACCTTCTTGGTAGATATTTTGGATGATTCTTGTTTTTCCCGTAATTTCACCAAATTTCAATTAATGCATCAATTTGAATTCATTATTTTCCTGCAGAGGACATTACACCTTCATTTGAATCATTAATATCAATATTTTTATCTTCATCAATCAAGATTGGAAGAGAAGATGTTTAGTGGAATCTTCACTATTATCAATGATGTCTTCATCCAACAATACATTTATTTTAATATGTCTTTCTTCAGTCTTAGGATTGTATAAAATGTACTCTTTTGACTCCTCACTATACCTAATCATTATGTATTTATCACTTTTCTTATCTAACTTTTTCATTTTTTGATCAATAACATAAGCATATGCAATACTTCCGAAGACTCGGAAGTGCAAGATAGTGGGCTTTCTGCTGCTCAAGAAGCCTCTTCTAGAGTTATATTTATAACAGCCCTAGTGGGGATCCTATTGAGAATATATGCAGCTGTATGAATTGCTTCAGCCCACAATTTGACTTCTATGTTTCTAGAATGTAACATACATCTAGCCATTTCCATCATACTTCTATTCTTTCTTTCTACAATCCCTATTTGTTGAGGTGTGTAAGAAAAAATAGATTCTTTCTTTATACCATTTTGTTTGCAAAAGTTTAGGAGGGATTGATTTATATACTCTGCACCCCTATCTGTCCTTAGTATTCTTAATGACCTTCTACATTGCTTTTTTACTAAATCCTTGAACTCTTTGAATCTATCAAACACTTCACTCTTACGTTTTAGAAAATATACCCATATTCTTCTACTTTAATCATCTATAAAAGTGAGTACATACCTTGATCCTGAAACTCAAGGTGTTTTAAAAGGACCCATGACATCGCTATGAACTATATGCAAGGGAACGTTTGCTCTCCATGACTTTCCTTGTGGGAATATTTCAACATGTTGCTTTCCCATAGCACATCCCTCACAAATACCATGTCTTTGAGAGATTTTGGGAAGCCCATAAACCATGTCCCATTTCTCCATAACCCCGAGACTTTGATAATTGATGTACCCCAGTAGCTCATGCCATAACCTGTTCATGTCAATATGCTTTGCAATATCACACATATTCCTATCTTCACACTTAGAGGTGAACTCTTGAAATTTATATAATCCATTTTCAAATTTACCAATTGCGGTGAATTTATGTTTATCATTCACATCTTTGATTATAAATTTATCACTGTAAAACTCTACTTTGTATCCTTGATTTACAATTTGGAATACTAAAAGAAGATTTGTCTTTAAGTCTGGAACTAATTTGACATTATTGAATACACCATTGTCAAATTTAACATTTCCTATCCCCTTAACTTCTATAACACTATTATTGCCCAAAAATATTTTCTCTTTAGTCTCATTATTGGTTACAAATTCAAATTTCTCTTTATTATGAGACATATGTTGTGTTGCACTAGAATCAATGACCCAATCATCTTTGTAAGAACTATTTTCCTTAAGAGCCATACATAGAGCATTACTTTTTGATTCATAATTTCTTGAAAACTTGCTTATTTTCCTTTCTGTACCGTTTCTCTTTTCTGTATCATTTCTCCTTTTATAACATTCATTAGCTTTGTGACCTATCTTACCACAATAGTTACATTTCCACTTTGGCCTATTTCCATAATCATCATGATGTTTAAATGAATTATACCTGTTATCATGCTTCCAATTCCTCTCTCTTGGCTTATGTTGATTTTCTTGAAACATCTTGTAGTTATATTTTCCCTTTGTCATGAAGGCCCAAGAATCATCATTACAAGTCTCCCTTTCCTTGATTTGATGCTTTTCTTCCTGCACTAACTTGGCACATAGTTCTTCGGATTTGATGCTTGCTAATTTATCAGTTGTATCTAGGCCTCTTATGAAAGATTGATAAAATGCAGGAAGACTGTAATATGATTTGCACAAAATCATTATCATTTATACTCTTTCCAAGAGAGTCAAGTTCATTCTTCTTTTCTTTTATTTTTGTTAGGTGAGGCACTAACTCTTGTGTATCTGATAGTCTCATGTTATATAATTCTGTAGTAAGAGTTAGAATCCATACATCACCTGAATTTTCATATGTGCTCTTTAAGGTAGCCCATACGTTGACTCCGCTTCTCTCATTACGTACTTCTGGAAAGATGTCATTTGAAAGAGTGAGCTTTATCCATGCCACTAACATTATATCTCTTCTATCCCAATTTTCTTTATCTTTTCGAGATTTGTAGGCCATTTTCAATGCCAATATTAAGCTCATAACAATTCTTTAGGGTTAAAAACATCTCCATATGAGATACCCAATCATAATATTTTTTCCCTCTTAATTTAAATATTGGCAAAGGAGTGTTATTAGACTCCATTATCAATAAATTCTTTCACAAATTGAAATAAAAACACTTATCTTCAACACACCGAAAAAAAATGATTTTAATAGTCTGCTCATACACTTTTAATTTTGTCCCTCCAAAAAAACATATTCTTCACTGCAAAACAATGACAAGAAATCAAATGCAATTTGGGAATTTTTCCCTTCAATTTTTTTATCTGTTCACTTACAAATCTTCTCGCAAATTTGTTCTTTGGTAGAAGAGAAAAAAAAATACCCACTTTGGAGGTCTCTGCGGACAGTACATGCAGATCCCAATATATTAGTGGCTCCTTAGCCCATTGGCTCTTCAACACATGCTTGCGAATAACCTCTACTCTGATGCCATGAAGAAAAACAAGGGAGGAAAAACTAGCATAACTTTTATTAATAAAGAAATATATACAAACACCTTTGAATGAGCTGCATGGATTGATTGATTAATGGAGGAGTGAGATGCTGTATATATAGAATGTTGGAGAAGTCTATAAGTTCCCGTGAATTTTCTGGAAAGAACTGGAGTTGAGAAGGGGAAAAAATCTAGAAAGAGTGTTCTAGAAAAGTCTAGAGTTGAAAAGGAGAAAAATATAGAATTTTTTTTTCTAGAATGGGACTATTGGGAGAGATTGTCGATGGTACAGTTGATTGTAATGAATAAACATTAAATAAACATTTTTTTCAATAATATTCCTATCTACTACATTTCGACATTGGATAAGTGTTTTTTCTATGTCCGCCAAGAAATCAAAGAGTGACCCATTGAAGAAAAAAAAAGATGTAATGGGAAATAATAACAATAACCAACTTTGGTATTTGATTCCGTTTGAAAATTTTATTAAAAGTGCATACTTGTACAATGGAGAGACTTGGAGTTTGATTTGGAAATTTTAATTTGGCATCCATTTGTAGAAATGTTTTTGGTGTTTTATCATTCCTACTCTTACCTGGGTGGAAGACCATTTGGTACATTGCACTTTTAAGACTTTTATTGATCAAACAGATCTGTATTGTCTCTATTATAACACCCTTAGTACAACAAAAGTGTGGAGGATTTATTCAAACTATAAGAATATGCTATTAATGATCTTATTTATCTTGCATAACAACATCATGTAAAGTGGATACCGGTCTCGACCATGAAAAAGATAAATGAGACCCTTGGAATGGCTCCAAATTATGTGTATGAAGTTTCCACATTTTATTCAATGTTTAATAGGGAAAAGGTAGGTAAATATAACCTTTTAGTTTGTGGTACTACCCCTTATGTATGATTAGCGGTTTATGTGATATTCAGGCGGCACTTTTGAAGCACCTTGGTGTGAAACGAAATGAGGTAATAAAAGATGGCATGTTTTTCAAGTGGGTGAAATGGAGTGTATGGGATGTTGTGTGAATGCTCCTATGATTATTGTTGCTGACTACACAAAGGGCTCAAAATGATTTTCTTACAACTATTATGAGGATGTTACTCCTAAGCGTGTTATTAGATGTTGAGATCTTTGAGGCATGGTAAAACTCTTCCAAATGCGACACATAATCTAGATCATATAATGTTAGGTCTAGCTAGCGAAATACCACTTTACTTGTTGAACCAAATCCTCTACCTTGTGATGACTTGGATAGTAATTGATATAATGTAACTGGAGATTGGAGGACACTTGAATTCCTCTCGGGAGTCACCTACGACATGTTTACATCATTTCTATGGTGACATTTTTGTTAGTGTTTTTTTTGTTGAGTGTGATGTGGTTTTGTTTTGTGCAGTTGTTTTTCAATAAAAATACTGAGCACTATTTCCCAATTTGGTACCTCCTAAAGAAGAACATTGTGAGTACAAAAAGAATTAAAGTAGCACTTGGTTCTTGGAAAAGGGTTTGTGGAAATACAATAAATCACCAAAGTGTATAGTTGAGACCTCCTGTCACCTCTAGGTTTGTGGTCAACCTACAGATAGAAAACCATAGGATTTCATTCTTCTTTTCTTTTATTTTTGTTAGGTGAGGCACTAACTCTTTTGTATCCGATAGTCTCATGTTATATAATTCTGTAGTAAGAGTTAGAATCCATACATCAACTGAATTTTCATATGTGCTCTTTAAGGTAGCCCATACGTTGACTCCTCTTCTCTCATTACGTACTTCTGGAAAGACGTCATTTTAAAGAGTGAGCTTTATCCATGCCCTTGCCATTTTATCTCTTTTATCCCAATTTTCTTGATCTTTTCGAGATTTGTAGGTAGTTTTTCAATACCAATAACAAGATCATAACAATTCTTCATGGTTAAAAACATCTCCATATGAGATACCCAATCATAATAATTTTTCCCATTTAATTTAAATTCTGGCAAAGGAGTACTATTAGACTCCATTATGAATAAATTCTCTCACAAATTGAAATAAAAACACTTATCTTCAACACACGAGAAAAAGAATGATTTCAATAGTCTGCTCATACACTTTTAATTTTGTCCCCCAAAAAAACATATTCTTCACTGCCAAAACAATGAGAAGAAATCAAATGCAATTTGGGAATTTTTCCTTCAATTTGTTTTATTTGTTTACTTACAAATCTTCTCGCAAATTTGTTGTTGGTAGAAGAGAAAACAAATTACCCACTGGAGGTCTCTGGACAGTACATGCAGATCTGCAATATATCAGTGGCTCCTCAGCCCCTTGGCTCTTCAACACATGCTTGAGAAGAACCTCTACTCTGATGCCATGAAGAAGTATAACTTTTATTAATGAAGAAATAAATACAAATAGCTTTGTATGAGCTGCAGGGATTGATTGATTAATGGAGGAGTGAGATGCTGTATATATAGAAAGTTGGAGAAGTCTAGAAGTTCCCGTGAATGTTTTGGAAAGAACTGGAGTTGAGAAGGGGAAAAAATCTAGAAAGAGTGTTCTAGAAAAGTCTGGAGTTGAAAGGGAGAAAAATATGGAAAATATTTTTCTAGAATGGGACTGTTGGGAGAGACTGTCGGTGGTACAGTTGAGTGAAAGGAATAAACATTAAATAAACATTTTTTTCAATAATATTCCTATCTCGCTACATTTTGACATTGGATAAGTGTTTTTTTCTCCCCAAGAAATCAAAGAGTGACCCATTGAAGAAAACAAAGATGTAATGGGAAATAATAACAATAACCAACTTTGGTATTTGATTTCGTTTGAAAATTTTATTAAAAGTGCATACCCATTGTACAATGGAGAGACTTGGAGTTTGATTTGGCAATTTTAATTTGGCATCCATTTGTAGAAATGTTTTTGGTGTTTTATCATTCCTACTCTTACCCCGGGTGGAAGACCATTTGGTACATTGCACTTTTAAGACTTTTATTGATCAAACATATCTTCATTGTCTCTATTCTAACACCCTTAGTACAACAAAAGTGTGGAGGATTTATTCAAACTATAAGAAATATGCTATTAATGATCTTATTTATCTTGCATAACAACATCATGTAAAGTGGATACCAGGTCTCGGCCATGAAAAAGATAGCTGAGACCCTTGGAATGGCTCCAAATTATGTGTATGAAGTTTCCACATTTTACTCAATGTTTAATAGGGAGAAGGTAGGTAAATATAACCTTTTAGTTTGTGGTACTACCCCTTATGTATGATTAGCGCTTATGTGATATTAAAGCGGCACTTTTGAAGCACCTTGGTGTGAAACAAAATGAGGTAATAAAAGATGGCTTGTTTTTCGGTGTGTGAAATGGAGTGTATGGGATGTTGTGTGAATGCTCCTATGATTATTGTTTCTAACTACACAAAGGGCTCATAATCATTTTCTTATAAATACTATGAGGATATTACTCCTAAGCGTGTTATTGAGATTGTTGAGATGTTGAAGCATGGTAAAACTCTTCCAAATGTGACACATAATCTAGATCATATAATGTCATGTCTAGCTAGCAGCAATACCACTTTACTTGTTGAACCAAGTCCTCTACCTTGTGATGATTTGGAGAGTTGTTGATATAATGTAACTGGAGATTGGAGGACAATTGACTTCCTCTCAGGAGTTGCCTACAACATGTTTGCATCATTTCTATGGTGACATTTTTGTTAGTGTTTTTTTCTGTTGAGTGCAATGTGGTTTTGTTTTGTGCAGTTGTTTTTCAATAAAAATGTTGAGCATTATTTTCCAATTTGGTACCTCCTAATGAAGAACATTGTGAGTACAAAAAGAATTAAAGTAGCACTTGGTTCTTGGAAAAGGGTTTGTGGAAATACAAGAAATCACCAAAGTGTAAAGTTGAGACCTCCTGTCACCTCTAGGTTTGTGGTCAACCTACAAATAAAAACCATAGGAGTTTGTGGTAATTTAGGAAACCACTAAAGGTGTTAGTAGAATGTGTACTCCTATCACTTCCAGGTTTTTGGTAATCCTACAAGGAAAAACCAAGGTGTCACCAAGACCATGAAGCCACAAAGATGACATGCCACCTCAAAGGTGAGTAGGCTACACGGAGAGTGTAATTTTTTTACCATGTTTGAAATAAGGGGGTTAACTATATGGAAATATGATGTTTGTAATAAACAATGTAATAAGGGGGAGCAATGTTATCATAATGTGTTATTTTGAGGTTTCTTGAGGAAAGTTATTTGTTTCGTTCATGTAGGTAGATCAATTACCATATTTTGGTAACTTGCATTGTATATATTTGCATTAATAATGAACATTGGATCATTGGATTCCCATTCCACACCAACAAATACCGTAATACTATTCATGGTTTATATTGGGTTTGTAGGGATCATGGCCTCATGACCAAACCTTGGTTTCCTTTGTTCAATTCATCAAAAGACTCCTTTAACATCCTTCCTATTTGGGACCAGGAATCCACCTTCCTGGTCTACCACTGAAGCTTTGTAACGAACTATGCCTTGAAGCCATTGGTAACACCTTGGTGGATTTTGTTACAATAGATGATGATATTACAGAGTTGTTTCATACTACCTATGCTCCAATTATCGTGGATTTAGACATCTTACTAGATCTCCTAGATAAGATTAACCTTTAAATTGGTGATAGATTATGGACTCAACATCTGGACTATGAAAGAATTTCTTTCCGGTGTCTTATATGCTTATCTACTAGCCCTTTGATGAAGGATATTAGACATTAAAAATGAAAAAGAGAGGATAATATGGTCTGGTTAAAGGATTCTCTCCCTCCCCATATCACTGTTAATGAATATGGTAAGTGAGATGATCATTCCACTTTGGACAAGTGTCTTTTTAGGGTGGATAATACCCATGTGATTGAGGATAATTCTACTCAGGATCCCCTTTCTTGTCCTCATTTGTTGTTTATCCCATAGGAACCTATTGAGATGGCTAAGGAGACAATTGAACCTACTTTCCCTCCCAAGCCCTTATACATGACCATTAATTCCATTGAGGTTTTTCTTCCTTACAACCCTGATTTGGTTGAAGATTCCATCATAGAGTATGGGACTGTTGTCCAACACAAGAAAATAACTTCTTATAAGTTATGCAAAAACCCTTCTAGAATGACCATCAGATCTCATACATTAGGTGGATTTCCTTTCTTAGGCTCTCTTTCTATTGTTTGGTTATTCCTCTCATGTGGATTTTTTGTTGTTGAGCAAGTAGTCATGCTTCTTCTTTTTGTTGTACTTTTAGAAATTTTATCTCTTTTCGACTCTTCTATTGTCATTTCTATATATAGGCATTGATCTATTCTTGTTTTTCTCGGGGTAGGGTCCCAGTCATAAAACCTTTTATCCTTAATTAAAAAATTGTAGCATAGAATTGGTTTTAAAGCCCTTCCCAAATATTCTATAAAAATGGTTATTAAAGGGGAAAAAGTGACCCTAAAACATTTAAATCTTGGAGAGATAAAATGTAGGGAAACATAAATGAGTGGATTATTACTAAGATGAAAATACATAAATATAAGTAAAACCCAAGATCTAAAAACTAGAACCTTTAGCAATACAAAAAGGATTGAGATAATCAACATGTAAGACCTATGAGACAAGAAAAATTAATGTATCTTGTATCCCACCTTGACATTATGTCATTGAATTGTAAATCATTACTGGAGAAATTATCCATGAAACATAATATATAGTATAAGAAACAACATCAATCAAATAAACCATTTTTATTTAATTAACGACCTCAAAAGATCATATATCTCCAAAGATGCCCCAGGTGGAAATTATTTTCCACCACGACTACTACCTAAAAACAAAGTAATCTATTTTCCAAATCTCTTGTTACCTCCTTGAATCCTAAGAATTAAACACTAATCAAATTTGTGACAGAGATATGTGTACGAAAAGAAATCTGTTAAAGAAAGTCCTCTAACAAAGACCTGAAATTATGTATGAGAATAAATAGATTATTATTTTCAAGTAAACCCTCAAGAATACATTATGACCATGTTTTTCATCAATTCTAGATCTTTTGGTTTCTTTTCCACACCACACAGGTCAGATTTCATGCTTTTATTCTATTAATTGTCAGAAATCCTAGAATCTATGAAATTTTCACAAAGTATTCGCAATCAAATTTAGGTACCCTCAACTTTCGTTGATTTCACATCTATTTTTAAGGTTCGTAAATGACAAAAACAAGTGTCTACCCAAATTTGAAAGTAAAAGGAGGCACTCGCAAAAATGGTTTAGATGCACAGGAATACGATTGGGCTATCATGTAGAAATACGTGCAATTCCACACCATGCGGGTCATATTTCATGCTTGTGTTATACATTTCCTCCTCTGTATTCAGAATTTTATTGATGAATTTATAAATAGCAAAGTCATTGAATACAAATAAACATAATTTATGGAGAGAAGAGACAAATGTCCAACCTTGAGCCCAACAAAAGTAGTTCTTGGCATAAAACAAGCCAAATTTTTGCATAGTGAGGAATAAAGGGTCTCACCAATAGAATTTAAGAAAAAGAAAAAAATTCACTATGAAACTTTAGATAAATGTTTTCAAAATACTTGTGGAATTATTTAATTAGATTTTGTCAAAGTGAGTCTTTGATTCTCTACAGACTATATAACTCTCTTCGGAAATATAAGATGTATACCCGCTACACAATATCCGCTACACAAGATGTGTACCCGGTAAACAGTGAGTTTACCTAACCCTAATCTAACTATTTTTTCTCCCCATGTTGGGCATCGTCATTTCCCATGATGGAGATGGCATTCCTCATGGGGTGGAGGGACTTTACATAGAGATGGGAGTAAAATTTTACTTATTACAGGAGCCCATTTTTCCATTGTTTTGTAGGGAGGCTTGGGCTACCTTGTCAACACAACTCGGAGGGTTTCGATGGGGAGTGAGACACCCTTAACCTAGATATTTCTCAATGCAATAGACCTATCTCCTATAGATCTGGAAGTTTGATTCAGGGTAAAGATCAGACTTCACTTGTGAAATCTGCCTCTCCTCTTCACACCAAAGAGATGGGTACAAAAACCTCATTTTCAAAAGTGCTTAAGAAGGAAAAAATGAATGCATCTAGTGGAAACAAAGGTTTTCTATGGATGCAAATGAAGGAGGCAGATCTTTGAAATTATCATTGAAGACTCTAGTGCTTAAGATAGAGGAGGATCTGCTACAAAAGGTTCTTAATGAGGAGGTAATTCTCTCTCAGCTTGGCTTGATTTACATATCTCACAAGATCTTTCCTAATCTATGTCAACTTCATGACTAGATTTCACAAACATTGAGGGAAAAGATTAATGGTAAGATTGATATGTATCCCTATACAAAGACTTAGTTTATTACTTTCTTTAAAACACCTAAAGAAAGGAATTTCACTCATGATTTGTAATGGGTTAGAGGTGAACATGGGCTCATGTTAGAGCTATGGTATCTATCTTTTGATCCTCTAAAATACTCCTTAGATACATACCATGTTTAGGTCCGAATACTAGGACTCCGTTTACTACTCTGGAACAAATCTTTCCATATTAGTATAGGAGATACTTTAGGATCATTTGAAAAATCAGATGATAAAACCTATGACTAAATCCATACAACTTATGATAGAATCTTTGTAGATCTTGAAAACTCACAAGACCTTACAACAAAAATTAGTTTACAAATTGGTGAAAGAAACAAGGTGCAAAGGATCGAGTATGAGGGTTTACCCTTCGGATGTGTTAGGTTGTGGAGACTGTTTTCATGTGTGAAAGTGTTGAAGACTCGTATACTAAGAGTACTGTACACTTTTCATGTATCCTCGTCGGGGTTGGGTGGGGGCGGTAGCCCCGTAGTAGGGTTTAGGGGCATAGCCCGAAAAAAAAAAAAATTAGGCGTAAATGTTTTGGCCTTGAAAAATTGCACCGAAATATCGGAAACGTGCTTTTCTCATATGGGTGAGTTTTTGACACATAGGTTTATGGGACGGGTTTTGCCCATGGTTTTGATACCCATGGTTTTGTAAAACTCGCTTAAGCAATTGCCTATTTATATGGTTTTATGCATATGATAGAAAGCATGAAGAACATTGTAGATGTGCTTTGAATTTGGTCATGAATTCTATAGAGTTTGTTAAGCATAGCTCCAAACGGATTTGGGTATTTTATCGAGAGAGCGGTGGCTTGTAATAAAATCTGAGCAAGTGATTGTTGGTGGACGTAGCCCAAATTGGGTGAACCACGTTAAATACTCTCTTTGTGTTGTGTTATTTTATTCTGCAATTTTATTTTAGATTTGTAATAATTTCTGCATATTAGTTTCTACTGTTGTGATTCTATGAGGGATTATTCTGCATATTTTATCTCTTATTTCCTAACAATTGGTATCAGAGCCTAGTTTGGTTTGCTGAAGTGTTGAATCACAAGGAAAGTTTTTAACTTGAGTGGGAGCTATGGCAAATGATGGAAGATCTAGGGTTGATAAATTCAATGGGTAGAATTTCATTCTTTGGAAGATGCAGATGGAAGATTACCTTTATCAGAAGGATCTTTATACTCCATTGTTTGAGAAGGTGAACAAACCCTCGAGTATAACAGATGTGGAATGGGATTTGTTGGATCGGAAGGCACTTGGAACAATCCAACTGTGTCTTGCATCTTTGGTATTATTTAATGTTTCAAAGGAAAATACTACAAAAGATCTAATGGATGCATTAGGGAAGTTGTATGAAAAACCCTTTGCCTCTAATAAGATATTTTTAATGAAAAAGTTGTTTAATATGAAGATGTCTGAGAATAGTTTAGTAGCAGATCATTTAAATGATTTCAATACGGTTGTGAATATGCTAGCTTCAGTTATAATAGAATTTGATGAAGAAGTTAGGGCTTTATTAATTCTGCTCTTTACTTGAGAGTTGGAATAGCCTGGTAATGGCGGTAAGTAACTCGGTTCTAGCTAACTCGAAGTTGAAGTTTGAGGATGTTGTAGGGGTGATTCTAAGCGAGGAAATGCGAAGAAAAAGCTCTGGGAATCTTCTACTTCAGGGAATGCTTTGATAGTGGAAACTAGAGGGAGACAGAAGAATAGAGGAAACCATGGAAAATCAAAAGATCGGGCAAGGTCAAAATCCAAGAACAAGATTGTATGCTGGAATTTTGGAAAGCCTGGGCATGATAAGAAGGACTGTTGAGAGCTTCGGGATAAGAAGAAACAACAAGAAGAAAACAAGGAGGCAAATGTGGCAACGGGTAATGTATGTCAGGATGCTTTGATTCTTTCTTTGCACAATATTACTGAATCTTGGGTTTTAGATTCAGGGGCTTCTTTCCATGCTTCTCCACATAGGCATTATTTTGTTGATTATATTCAAGGAGATTTTGGGCATGTTTTTCTTGGTGATGATGAGCCTTACAGCATAGTTGGAAAAAGTTTTGTTCGAGTTAAGATGCAAAATGGGAATACTCAGCTATTGAAGGATGTCAGACATGTGCCTACATTAAGATGAAATTTGATATCGGTAGGGCAGTTGGGAAGTGATGGTTGTACTGTGATATTTACAGCAAACTCTTGGAAGGTTACCAAGGGTGCTCTTGTGGTGGCAAGAGGTAAGAAGGTTGGAACCTTGTATTTAACCACTTATAGCACTAATGTTTGTAATCTTGTGGCTTCAGAAGTAGATACAACATTGTGGCACTATAGGCTCGATCATATGAGCCATAAGGGCATGGATATCATAAAGAAGGATGTACCCGAGATATACGAAACAAGTGTGGAGTTCGCGAGGACTGTATGTATGGGAAACAGAAGTGAGTAAGGTTTCTCGAGGTTGGACCTATAAAGAAAGAGAGTAAGTTAGAGCCGTGAATTCGATGTGTGGGGCCACTGTATCATCTCTTAGGGATTCAAGTTATTATGTTACTTTTATTGATGATGCAACAAGGAAAGTTTGGATTTATTGTATTAGAAACAAATATGATGTATTTGACACTTTTGTTAAATGGAAAGCCTTGGTAGAGAATGAAACAAGTCTTAAGCTAAAATGTCTTAGGTCAGATAATGGAGGGGAGTATTGCAGTAATGAATTTGATGATTACTATTCTAAGAATGGAATCCGCAGGCAAAATACGGTTCCATGAACTCCATAACATAATGGGGTATCAGAAAGGATGAACATAACAATAATGGAACATGCTAGGAGCATGAGGTTACATGTAGAACTGCCTCTTTCTTTTTGGGCAGAAGTGGTGAGCACAACTGTGTACTTGATAAACAGAGGACCCTCAAGTGCCTTGGACGGAGGCATACATGAGGAGGCTTGGTATGGTAAGAAAGTTGATTATTCATTTCTTAGAGTCTTTGGATGTGAGGTGTTTGTTCACATAGAAAAGGATGATAGGACTAAGCTAGAGGCTAAATCAGAAAAATGTACTTTCATTGGTTATGGTGGTGATGAATTTGGATATAAATGTTGGAGTATTAAGGACAAGAAAATCATTCGATCTAGGGATGTGGTATTTAATGAGAAAGTCATGTATAAGTAGAATAATCCAAGAAAGAATATTTAGCGGTAGAGGATCTTCCGGATGGGAAAGTGACACATGAATCAATTCAGGAACCCCCTCAACAGGAACCCCAAACTCCTATATTGAGGAGGTCTTCTAGGGTAAGAAGAGAACCTTTAACATTTTTCTCCTTCTCTTTATTATTTATTACTCACTGATAGTGGAGAACAAGAGAGCTTTAATGAATCAATGCGGGTAGATGCCGGGAAGAAGTGGGAGCAAGCCATGGATGAGGAGCATCAGGATCTCATGGAGAACCAGACATGGGATTTGAGAAAGCTACCTAAAGGAAAAAGAGCATTGGAGAACAAGTGGGTGTACAAAGTTAAAGATGAAGAAGGAGGAAAGAAAAGATAGAAGGCCCGGTTGGTGGTCAAGGGGTTTGCACAGAAACAAGGTATAGATTTTGATGAGATATTTTCTCCTGTAGTAAAAATGACTTATATTAGAAATGTTCTAGGAATAGTTGCAGTAGAAGAATTGCACTTATAACAACTTGATGTAAAGACTGCATTTCTCCATAGTGATTTGGAGGAGGAACTATATACGTAGCAACCAGAGGGCTATGAGGTCAAAGGTAAAGAGGAGATGGTGTGCAAACTAAAGAAGAGCTTGTATGGCACAAACAAGCTCCACGTCAATGGTATAAGAAATTTGATAGCTTCATGATGGAGCAAGGTTATATTAGATGTCATTCGACCATTGCGTGTATATAAAGAAATTTGAGGATGGCGTTATATTATCCTTTATCCGTATGTGGATGACATGTTGGTTGCGGTAAAAACATGCAGAAATAAAAGTACTCAAGAAGCAGCTAAGTGAATCCTTTGCTATGAAGGATTTGGGGGCAGCCAAACAAATCCTTGGTATGAGGATATCTAGGGATAGGAAGGAATGGAAGTTGACTTTATCTCAGGAAGAGTACATTAAGAAAGTCTTGGAGAGGTTTAATATGCAGGATGCTAAACCAGTTGGGACTTCTTTGACTGGCTATTTCAAGTTATCAAAGAAGCAGTGTCCCAAGACAGAGCAGGAGAGCAACCAAATGTCCAAGGTACCTTACTCATCAGTAGTTGGCAGTTTGATGTATGTTACGGTGTGCACTAGGCTTGATATTGTCCATGCAATGGGAGCTGTGAGTAGATTTATAAGTGATCCAAGTAAATAGCATTGCCAAGTAGTAAAGTGGATCCTTTGGTATTTGAGAGGGACCATGGGGATAGTTTTGTGCTACAGTGGATCAGACACCACTTTACGTGGTTATGTAGATTTAGACATGGCTGGAGATGTAGATAGTAGGAGGAGCATGACAGGTTATATTTACACTATAGGTGGGACAGCAGTGAGCTAGATTTCACGACTACAGAAGCTAGTGGCTTTGTCAACCACGAAGGCTGAGTATGTTGCTACCACAGAGGCAAGCAAAGAGATGATTTGGTTACAAAAATTTCTTGAGGAGTTGGGGCATAAACAGGAGGAATGTAAGCTACATAGTGATAGTCAGAGTGTTATACACCTAGCTAAGAACTCTGCTTTCCACTCTAGGACAAATCATATACAGTTAAGGTACCATTTCATCAGGACAACTTTGGAGGAAGAGAAGTTGAAGTTGAAGAAAATTCATACCAGTCAGAATCCTGCAGAGACATGATGACCAAGGTGTTCACAAGGAAAAACTGAAGTTTTGTTAAGCTTTGGTTGGTCTTCACAGAAACTAGTGAAGGTTTGAGAAGCTTGCTTAAAGGAAAACTAGTCTCCAAGTGGGAGATTGTTAGGTTGTGGAGGCTACTTTCATGTGTGAAAGTGTTGAAGATTGTACACTAAGAGTACTGTACACTTTTCATGTATCCTCGTTGGGGTTTGGGGCTGGGTTGGGCCCGAGTGGGGGTCTCAGGGTGCAGCCCCAAAAAAAAACAATTAGGCGTAAATTTTTGGCCTCAAAAAATTACACCCAAAATATTGGGAAACATGCTTTTCTCATATGGGCGAGTTTTTGACCCATAGGTTTATGGGATGGGGTTTTCCCATGGTTTTGATACCCACGGTTTTCTAAAACTACTTAAGCGAAGCTTGTCTATTTATATGGTTTTATGCATATGATAGAAAGCATGAAGAACATTGCGAGATGTGCTTTGAATTCAGCCATGAATTTCTGTATAGTTTGTTGAGTATAGCTCCAAATGGATCCGGTATTGTATTGAGAGAGTGGTGGCTTGTAATAAAAACTGAGCAAGTGATTCTTGGTGGACGTAGCCCAAATTGGGTGAACCACAAAATACTTGTCTCTTTGTGTTGTGTTATTTTATTCTTCAATTTTATTTCGATCTATAATAATTTCGCATATTAGTTTCTATTGTTGCGATTCGTGAGGGATTATTCTGCATATTTTATCTCTTATTTTAAACAAGATTTTGGAGGTGATTTTAAATGTAGCATCTTTCAGTTGACTATGAGTACTCTAGATGCAAGAAAAACTAAAAAATGATGTGGTGGAAGGAATCCCTTCTAGAACATCTCATAGTCAACTCGATTTGTTTGAGGAATCATCGATCCCTTCAAGGGTAGATACTCTCCCTACTAATGAAGAACATTAATGTTGAGTTGTGGAGCTGAATTGCTTCACAAATAACATGATTTACAAACTTGCGAGTTTACACAAACCAACATCAACATCGGGTGACTGACTGACTTGATCTGGTCACCTGGGAGAAACCAAAGATCGCTTACCTATGCATTAATATTTTTATTTTAAACGTGGGATTAGATATGACCCTTGGTTATAAAGGTTATCAGATGGTTTTAAATGCATAGCCAAGTTTCCCCAATGTTTTTATATGCTTATAAGATAGAAAACTAGGGTTAGAAGGTGAGAATATTGATTATTGTAAGGAATTAATAGAGAGAGAAAAGAAAACCTTGTTAAGGAAAATTATTGTACATATGTGAGAGGTGTGGAAGATTGCAAATCTTCATTGTATTTCCTCTATAAGGTAAAGAATAATAGATTGGTTATTTCTTGGTGGACGTAGCCCACACTAGGTGAACCACGTTATATCTTGTGTATTTTTCTTCTGGTATAATTTATGTGTTTATTTCTTTCATGCTTCAATTATATATTGATATGTTCAAAACTGGTGTGTATCTAACCCCAACAACTAGTATCAAATTTATTTGAGGGTTTTGTGTGTTGACATATTTACTCATAGAGGGATTTCTAATTGAGTGGGAGCACAACAATGGAAAAATATAATAAATACAAAGTGGAGAAATTTGAAGGCCATAATTATAAATTATGGAAGATGCAGGTGGAAGATTAATTGTATCAGAAATATTTATATTTACCGTTGGATGTAAGTGTGAAGCCTACATAGATGACTGATGAAGAATGGAAGATTATTGACAAAAGTATTGGGGATCTATGAGATTGATCTCGACAACATATGTTGCCTCGAATATTACTAAGCAACAACCATGGTAGATTTGATGAAATATTTAACTAATTTATATGAAAAACCAAGTGCTTCAATTAAAGCTTATTTGATGAAGAAATTATTTAATTCTAAAATGCAAGAAGATGGATCTCTATCAAACCATTTGAATGATGTTTGTTGCATTGTAAATCAATTAAAATAAGTAAATATTCTGTTTGATGATGAAGTGAAAACACTTTTATTCCTATGCTCTTTTCTAGATAGTTGGGATAAATTGGTAATGAATTTTAGTAATACAACATCTGCTACTAATATTTTAAAGTTTGATGATGTGATTAGTATGATCCCGAAGAAATACACATGAAAAGTATAGGAGAGTCATCATCTAGAAATGATTTGAATGTTGAAAGCATGAGAAGGCGAAGGATAGATCCAAGAGCAATAAAAATGAGAAATAAAAATATAAGAATGACAGATCTAAATATAGAGGTAGAGGAATAACTTGCTAGAATTGTGGAAAGAAATGACACACAAAGAAGGATTTTGGTTCAAGGAAAAAAAAGAGATATATATAGAAAAGGTAAAGAGGAAAATGTTGCAATCGAGGTAATACAAGATTCCATTATTCTCTCCTTGGATAATAAGATAGAATCTTGGGTTTTAGATTCAGGAGCTTATTTCCATGCTACCCCTAATAAGGGTTATTTCAGAAATTATGTCTAGGGTAATTTTGGGCATGATTATTTAGGAGATGATGAATCGTGCAATATTACTAGTAAAGAGGAAGTTAATCTAAAATTGTAGAATGTAAAT
The DNA here is from genome assembly GCA_018340775.1 of Taxus wallichiana var. yunnanensis. Lineage (NCBI taxonomy): Eukaryota > Viridiplantae > Streptophyta > Pinopsida > Cupressales > Taxaceae > Taxus > Taxus wallichiana. Next base: position 766,964,999 of record CM031244.1, read on the forward strand.
ACATGAATATTCAAACATGTGAGGCATGTGCCAAGCCATAGGAGAAATCTAATTTTTGCAGACAACAAGGTGAAGTTGGTTGTATGGTTACATTCACAACCAACTCTTGGAAAGTTACTAAGTGATCTCAGAAACTTATTCTTTGGAACTCTATAAATCACACAACTATGTTGTTCTACTTTCAAATTTGGAAAATGATAGATTTTCTTGAAAAATTAGAATTTCATGACTGATTATGTAGTACTAGAGAAAGGGAATTACAGAGTAGGAAAGAATTCAAAACTTCAAAACCAATTTTATCCAGAAACCTCCAAGGAGGAAAACCAGCTTAGGAAGGGAAACTCGATCTTTTTCCCACTTTTATTGGTCTAATATAGATAATTATAGATTAAAATAAGTATGAAAAGAAGTAAAAATGTAAACCTTCTCTCTAATTACTTGCTTGCTTTGTTTTTACACCTTTCTCCTACAATTCCATTCCAGCATTGAAGATATTTCTCATTTCTCTCATTAAAATTTACTTCTCGATCTCTCTGAATCTTTGAATGACCATTCTCTTGCTCCTTTCATGAATTTATAGGCCTTCCCATGTCCTCCCGTGCATTGGAGGATGTGAAAGGGCATGGAAGGGAAGAGACATGGTTGAGGCTTCAAATTCACATCCATTCGCATTCCATTCTTCTTTTCTATTTGAAAGTGACAGGATTGCCACCGTGAGCAGTGTCGGCGGTCTTAGGACAGCCACCGTGAGTAGGATGGCACGCTCAGACCACCACCCTAGTTGGGTGGTGGTTTCAAGACCTCCACCCTAGCAAGGCGGTAGTTCTGAAACCGCAGCTCTGCACAGTGGTGGTTCCTTCCAAAACCTTTGTTTACCTCATTTTATTCACTTTTCTTGCTTTCTCCTTCTTATGCTAATGGAACCGATGAGGTTGTGTGTTTTCCTGGATCCCTATAGATCATACCTTCCCTACTTAGGAGGATTTTAGTCCCACTAATGCTTATTGGGGGAGTGGTAGAGGAATCAACTCCCTCTCGTGCTCATTCAAGTACCACCGGGTCTTCCTGGTGTCTTTTCTCATCTAACCCGACAAGACTCATGTGGATCTCTAGTTTATTGCTCTAGTGTTACATCCTCCTTTGAGTTACCTTGAGATACAATCCTCTTTGGAAGGTAACTTCAGATATTTCCTTCTTTTTCATGCATAGATGTAGTTAGTGGATGCGAGCTCTTGCAACTTGTTATCACATGTATCTACATGAAGTATGGCTCAAGGTTTCTTCTCCAAACTACTCAAGTATAGCGAAGGTCCTATACTATAGTGGTTTATTCCTTTCTTGTATTTGCCTCTTGAGATGTCTTGGATAAATCCTCTCTAAGTACATTGTTACTATAGTCACCACCATTCCTTGTATCCCCTCTTCTTCTCGCTGTCCCACGGTTAGGTCTAGTGAATCCATAGGTAGATACGGTGACTGCATAGCAGAATTTTGTTTTGTTCCTTGAATGAGTAGTTCCTATGGTGGATTCTTCTGCAAAACCGGCAAGTGCTATCCAAATTCTCCATCCTTTGGTCAAAAATATCGTGATGTCACATCCATTTTTTTTCTTCCAATGAGATCCAAAAAAACTCATGATTTTCCTGAATAAGTCTTGGTGCTTTGTTGGCACTTAGCATAGCCTTCTTTGATTTTCTCTGGTGTGCCCAGATGTGTCAAACCTAACTTTGTCCTTCACCCATCTATACTAGTTCTCCTCCTTGTGAATATGACATCCCCAGCATACAAGGACTTCAAGACAACATCAAATGCATCAAGTGGAATAATATCATCTAATACATCTATATATTCGGTATTTATCCAAAACTAAACTTACACTTTCTTGTAATTTGTATTTCTACACCCTTCTTCACCCATCCCAGTGGGTATGGATGTGGATGCACGTAAGGCTCTATACCAAGTTGTTCTACAACCGCATCAAATAAAATTTGACCGAGAACTAGAATATACTAAAGTGTTTACCTTAGTCTTCTTGATTTGGATTCTGATTTGAAATATATTACGTATCTCTTCTTCTTCTACTTCCCCATACATGTTAGTGCCCATGCATCCTAGCCTCTTTTCTACATCTAAATCATACTCAATCGCCACCTCTTTTTCTATCTTCACAAAGTGACCATGGATTTCTTAGAATCCTTGGTTTGGTGCTTTGGGTGGAAGTCCGATGGAACTTCCAACTGTGGCGCAAGTATGTCCATTTACATCACAATTCTTACATAAATTCTTAGGACCTTTACAAGTATGCAAAGTAGTAGCAGCATGTTTACCTTTCTATTTACCTTTGATACTTTTCTACCCTTGTTCTTTTCCATGTTGTTCTATTGAATTCTCCCCCTTTGGCTCTATTTCTCCTTGATTCTTATTGTCATCAATGTAGTATGATTGTACACAAGATTCATTAAGATGCTTGGCATTCATGGAGATTACCTTCCTCCGAATGTGAGTGTGAAGTCCTCCCAATTACTTGGTCAAATGTCCTCATCCTCTAAGTCCCTATTAAGAAACATGGCTTGTCTCCAAAATTCCGTAGTATAGTCTTGCACGCTTTGACCGTTTCATGTCTAAAGTATTACCACTTAATCATCATGTCATTCTTATGGCCAATAGGAAAGAACCTAGCTCTAATCAATTCTTTAAAAACTTTCCAAGTACTAACAATAGCACGTTTCTTCTTCTCACAAGTGACTAGATGGGTTTCCTACCAAACTAGAGCATGACCTTCCATTTTAAGACATGCAAAAGTGATCCTTTGTGCCTTAGTGACAATATGCACACTAAAGTAAACTTCCAACCATTTTATCCATTTATCCACTAATTCTACATCTACTTGTCCTTCAAAATTCTTTATTTCCACTTTCGTTTCAACTTTAAAAGGTGTATGTGTAGATTTTACCTTCTCACTTACAATTGGTGTCTCTTCATGCTCTTCCCGGAATTCTTCCTCTTCGTGGCTCTTTCCGATACCAAATTTTTTAGCTAGTGATCGAACCATCGAGTCCATGGAATCTTGCTTAATCGAAGCCATCTTTTGTAGATCTGAAATCTCTTCTTGTTTTCTATGCAATCTATCCATCATGGTCTCTAGCATCTCGATTCTACGGACCAAGTTCTCTTCCTCCATTTGAGCTCGAACTCTCTGTTTCCACTTCTTCGTAGAAATATCTAGCTCACAACGTAAAATTTATTCACCTTTGACCTTGACATTCTTATACAAAAATCACAAGAAATATTTGAATACCACAATCTAGATATATAATCATCTCGATACTAAAATGATCTATAAACTTCTACTTTGGAAATCTACGAATCACAAAACTATGTTTTTCTATTTTCAACTTTGGAAAATGACAGATTTTCTTGAAAAATTAGAGCTTCGGACTTATTATCTAGTGCTAGAGAAAGGAAATTATAGAGTAGGAAAGAATTCATAACTTCAACACCAACAATTTTATCTTGAAACCTCTAAGGAGGAAAACTAGTCGAAATGGTAATTGCTCTTTCTTCCCACTTTTATTGTTCTAACATAAACAATTAAAGATTACATTAAGTATGAAAAAGAAGCAACAATGTAAAACTTCTCTTTAATTACTTGATTGCTTTGTTTCACACCTTGCTCCTATAATTCCATTCCAAAGACTCAAGATCTTGCTCACTACTCTCATTAAAATCTTCTTATCGATCTCTCTAGATATTCAATGCCCATTATCTTGCTCCTTTCCTGCATTTATATGCCTTACCATGTCCTTCTATGCACTTTGGAGGATGTGAAAGGGCATGGAAGGGAAGAGAAACGGTTGGGCACTTCAAATTCACATCCATTCATGTTCCATTCTTCTTTTCTATTTGAAAGTGACAAGACCACCACCTGAGAAGGTAGATGGTCTCGGGATAACCTCCTGGCTAGGTAGCGGTTTTAGGACCATCAACCCTACAAGGGAGCAGCTTCTAAAACGCTTCTCTACACAAAGTGGTGGTTCCTTCAAGAACCTTTGTTTACCTTATTTTATTCACTTTTCTTGTTTTTCCTTCTTGGTGCTAATGAAATTGATGAAATGGTGGGTTTTCTTGGATCCCTATGGATCACCAAGAGGGATCTTATTGTAGCAAAAGGCAATAAGGTAGGAACATTGTATTTGTCTATCTATATTACTCAATCCTTTTCTATTCTATCTACTTCAGATTCAAATGTAAGCATGTGGCATAATCGGCTCGGGCCATATGAGTAAGAATTAAATGAAGATCTTAAAGTAAAAGGGTAAGTTATCATATTTGAAACATGTAGATCTTGATTTTTGTCAAGCATTGCATATTTTTAAAGCAAAAGAAAGTGACATTTCTTAAAGTGGGGGCAACAAAGAAGGAGCAGAAATTGGAACTTGTGCACTCGGATGTGTGGGGACCAACCTAGGAAGATTCTCATGGAGTATCCCAATACTATGTAACTTTAATTGATGATTCCAAAATAATGGTATGGGTTTATTGTATAAAGCGTGTAAACATGATGTTTTTGATACTTTTAAAAGATGGAAATCACTTGTGGAAAAGGAATCCAATTTAAAGATAAAATGCATTAGATTTGACAATGGTGGTGAGTACTGCATCAAGTTTTTCAATGATTACTATTTAGTGAATGGAATACATAGAGAAAGAATGGTTCCTAGAATACCACAAGAGAATGGTGTGGCTGAAAGAAGGAATAGGATTATCATGGAACGTATGCTAGAAGCATGATAATACATGATGGATTACCCTTATAGTTTTGGGAAAAATAGTAGATACAACAATATATTTAATCAATTGTGGGCCTTCAAGTACAAGGTATGGTGGATAACCAAAAGAATCTTGGACTGAAAAGAGGTAGATATTTTTTTCTTAGAGTATTTTCTTTAGAAGCTTTTGTGGATATTGAAAATAAAATAGGAAGGATTTAGATGCTACATCCAAAGATGCACTTTTATTGGTTATGGATATGGTGATTTTGATTCCATTTTTGGGATTTAGATGATTCTAAGATTGTTAGGAGTCATGATATTGAATGGTATCAAAAGAGAATGTATAGGGATAAAATTTTGATGTCGAAGGATAAACCACTAGAAGATTTTGTGGAAGAAAATGCATTCTCAGATTTAAAATTGACACCCACAAGCATCGGCATCGGAGGGGTAACCAAGGTGTAAGTAGACACAAGAATGACGTTATCATTAAGAACCAATGTTAGAAGTAGAAATTAGGACCGAAGTCGGTCTCCGGACCGATGTCGGCTCAAAATGATCAATGTCGGTCATTGACAAATATTGATACAAATGTACAAAATGAGCCTCAGGCACCCCAAATTTATGTGAGAAGATCACAATGGGTAAGTAAACCTCCAGAAATATTTACACCTTCCTTATTTTATCTATTATTGACTGATAGTGGTGAGCCCAAAATTTTGAAGAAGCAATGTAGGTAGATACACACAAAAAGTGGGAGCATGACATGGATGAGGAGATGGACTCCTTGGAACAAAACTAGACATGGGATTTGGTTAAGTTTCCAGCAGGTAAGAGAACATTGCAGAACAAATGGGTTTATAGGATCAAGGAAGAAGAGGGTGGACAAAAAATATACAAGGCAAGGCTTGTGGTAAAAGGGTTTGCACAAAAAGTATGTATTGATTTTGGTGAGATCTTTTCTCTTGTAGTAAAAATGACTTATATTCATACAATTTTGAGTTTAGTTACAATAGAAGATTTGGACTTCAAACAACCTGATGTTAAGACAAATTTCCTTCACTTGATTTGGAGGAAGAGATATATATGCACCAACCACTTGGTTATGAAGTCAAGGCTAAGGATAAACTTGTGTGCAAGTTGAAAAAGAACTTGTATGTGCTCAAACAAGCTCCAAGGAAATGATATATGAGGTTTTATAGTTTTATGCATGAGCATAGTTATATGAGATGTGAATCGATCATTGTGCTTATTTCAAGAAGGTTAAAATGGAAGCTATATTATTTTTTTATTTTATGTAGATGATATGCTTATTACAGATCTAGTATAGAGGACATTGTTCACTTAAAGAAAAGTTAGGTCATACATTTTTAATGAAGGATTTATGAGCTGCAAAGAAAATCCTTGCATGTAAACTTTTAGAGATAAAAAGAATAAGAAATTGTAATTTATTAGGGACATTATATTAATAAGGTGTTGAAAGGTTTAAAATGAAGAATTTAAACTCCGTAAGTACTCCTATGGATGGACACTTTAAATTGAGAAAATATCAATGTCCTACATCATATAGGAGGTTGATTACACTATATGAGTTTCATATGCTTCAACAATTGGAAGCCTAATATATGCTTATGGTATGTACCATACAAGACATTTAACAAGAAGTGGGAGTTGTGATCGGATTTATGGCCAATCTAGGTAAAGAGCATTAGAAAGCAAGTCTAATGGATACTAAGATATTTGAGAAGGACATCCAACATGCATATATGTTATGGAGGTTCAAATACTTCTTTATGACTTCAAATTTTGATGGTAGGAGAAGCACCACTAGAAATGTATTCACAATAGGTGACACGAAAATTAGCTTGATTTCAAGATTACCTATGGTGTTTCCTTGTCTAATACAGAGGCCAAATATTTTGTAGCTATAAAGGCTAGCAAAGAGATGCTATGGATGAGCAGGTTCATGGAAGAGTTGGGAAAGGAGTAAGAGGATTAAAGATTGTACATGATAGTCAAAGTTTGATTCATCTAAAAAGAGCTCAAATTTTAATTAAGAATGAAACACATTAATTTCATATATCAATTCATATGATGTGTTCAGGATGGGTATCTGAAAACTGGAGAAAATTCATACAAATGAGAACCCTACGGATATGCTAAAAAGTCTATTGGTAAAGGATAAGTTGGAGCTTCACTCCACTTCTATTGGTCTTCAAGTTTGAGACTTAAAGAGGAAGAAACATGCCAAGGAAAGGATCCAAGGATGGATTTGTATGGTATAGTGTAGAAATTTATCTCCAAGTGGGATATTGTTGAGTTGTGGAGCTGAATTGCTTCACAAATAACATGATTTACAAACTTGCACATTTACATAAAGAGAACTAATATCAGGTTGTCGAATGACACCGGTACCTAGGAAAAACTAACATTGGTTACTTGTGTGATTATATTTTTATTTTAAATGCGAGATAAGATCTATCCCTTAGTTATAAAGGTGATCGATGGTTGTAAATGCATAACTAAGTTATCCTAATATTTGCATATGTTTATAATATAGAAAACTAGGGTTAATCAAAAGGTGAAAAGTGATTATTGTAAGAAGGAATTTTGGAGAGAGAAAAGAGAAGATTGTGAAGGAAAAGTATTATACATCCATGAGAGTTGTGGAATATTACAAATCTTCATTATATTTCCTCTGTAAAGAAAAGAATAATAGATTGATATTTATTGGTAGACATAGAACAAATTGGGTGAACCAAGTTATATCTTGTGTATTTTTCTTGTGGTATAATTTCTGTGTTTATTACTTGTATGCTTCAATTATATATATATATATATGTATAAATGTGTCTAACCCCAACACTTAAAAGCTTAATCTTCTTAAATCTACTAATTTAATTCAAGTTCTTGATAATAAATAGGTCATTGCTAAATCTACCATGGATGGTGCCCCATTTTCCTAGATCAGCTCAACATTCCGACCAAGACTCTTGAAGTTTTTATTTTAGTCTTTACGAAGAAGAAGGTAATGAGGAATGAATAGTGTTGGAAAGGAGAAAGAAAAGACACGTCAAACAAAAATCCACCAACATGTCATACAAGGTTTGATCCTTTTCATCTTTCCATATTTTATTGTTTATGTTGTTGTTCTCGCAATGTATATGTTGTGCTCACATCTAGTTGTGGGCCTCATTTGTTTTTTTTGTTTCTCTTAAGCAATTAGGCTATTTCATTTCTTGGCATTCCTTCACATATCCTCATTCTCAAACCATTTTATTTCCACTCTCTATTGTCATATCCGGGTTTTGACCCCCTTTTTTTCCTATGGCATTCTCCCCATAATAAAACCATTTACCAATAATAAAAAAATATAAAATATAAAATTGATTCATCAAAAAATCCATAATTTTTTATTTCTGAAATACATGTGTAGATATATTTGTTTATGTAAAATTTTGAACTATTTTGTGGGTATCAAAGTTAGTTTTTATAGAAATGATATTATTGAAATGACATATTTGGATTGTTTTCCCATATCTTCTTCATCACAAATTTTTAATCATTAATATACACTATAACTTCATAGTGTTATAAATTCGGGATATTATTGGCATTTCTCACACATCACCATGATTTGCGAGGGGTCATTTTGAAAATTTTGTTTCTCAGATTGCTTAGGGTTAAGTTTTGACTTTTGGTCAAACCTCCAATTGGGATACATGAAAATTTTAGGTTGCTTAGGTTTAGTGACAAGTTGGGTAAGTGCATAGTAAACTAACAACTAGGGATGTTGATCTATCATGCTTATTCCTCACATTAGATGTGTTTCTAGTTTGTATCTTTTCCAAGATCATGAATCAAAAATTTAGACTACAACATGGTCATGAAAAAGATTGGAAGGGCATTAATTATAAAAAAGAACCATACTAGGATAACAAGCATTCAAGTTGTAGTTTCCAAGTATCAAACGAAAGTATAAGTTGCATAGGTGATAACTTGTTTGTTTATCAGTTTCAAATCAAGCAAAGGTATAATTAATTCATTTTATTCCTTTATGATTAAGTGAAATTGCATTAGTGTGTTGAGTTTTTTAGGTTCATACCAAATTATGTTATTGAAAATAAATACAAAAGGAACATACACAACTCATTACACAAAGGCAATTTTCATTTATTCATAAGGAATAATTGTACATTTTCTCACACAAGCCATGAGAAATAACTAGAAAAGAAAATAAAGTATATAGATGAACAAATTAAAATGAAAGAAAGAGCGAAGCGACTGTCATTTCTTGATGACTAGATCCCTCTCATTTAGACTACTGATCCATCTTCTTTCGCCACTTCTCTGTACCTAAAAATGAGGAAACAAAAATGATAATTAGAGCTATGTTTCATTCACTCTATTTTTTTTCCAGCTTCTAGTGTATGTGTATCGTAGAAGCACGTTGCAAAATTGAAGACATCTCATTCAGATACTGAATACGAATAGAAAGAGCTTTAAGAAATACATCTCCAACATGTAAGATAAAATTTTCAAGTATAGGTATTCATCAAATTTCAAATTTAAAAACAGATTGCAGATTTTTAAAAGAAATCATCATAAAAGAAGAGTAAGGATGCAAATTTACAAATCTAAAAGTCTTTCTTATAGCCTCCAACTTGCTTTCAAATAAAAGTTCCATATTTTCATTGATTATCTAAACGAAAGCTTATCAAACTTAAATATTAAATAGTTTAAAATAGTTTTCAAAAGGAGAAAGAAGTTTGCATGCACATATGCGATCTGGAGTTGTTTCAAAACAAGCTTACAAGGCCACCAATTAACGCCTTCAAATGAGAAAATTAAATCAAGAAATACAACATTATTTTAGAGGTATAATGCATTGTAGGGATTACAAGAGCTACAAAATATGTCAACAATCAACAGTTTGAGTAACCACTTTGATTTTGAAATTATATGCATTTATGCATTGGCTGGAAATATTAAAGCAACAAAATTGAAATCAAGGAAGAGAAAGGACTAAAAAATATGATCATGCAAACATGTAGGGAGCACTAAATGAAGAATACCATACTGATCAATACTCAGTTGAATACAAGTACACAAATTCAAATTCAGATTAAACAAATGATATATAAATCTTTGTTACATCAATGAAAGATTACAACCACTTATTTTTACAAAGATAATTTTCAGGGAAACAGAGCTTGAGAGGACATTTTTATATTTTGAAGTAGTTTTTATAGAATTTAGAACTTCCAAACTTCAAATGCTAATTATAATATTTGGTAAGTCTAGAATTTCACAAGTACCATAGTTTCCACCCATAAAAATGGCTATAAGATTTATAGTGAACTACATTAGTACTAGGAAAATAAATATGGCATAACAAAGAAATTATATTACACTAAGGAATTAGAATTTGGATCTGTATGTGAAGACCCTATATTTTCTCAACATCTAATTGTTAAGTTTAAAATTGGTTCTATCTCTTGAAACATAATGGTAATTACAATGCAGAAATAGCTAGAATGAGCATATTAATGAGCTCGAGCCATGATAACCACAACTACTAGGTCAATACAGAGACACCTGATCTAGGAAAAGCAAGTCAAAAATACATGAGCTCGTGTATTGAGTTTCAAGTAAAAAATATGGTGAAAGATACACAAAAAGGCATAAATTGTGAGCATTGTGGGAATAAAAGCGAGCCAAAATAGGAGTATGGAGCCATGATTTGAAATGTACAACACATCAAACACAATACATACGAGAAAGAGTGAACAAATGGCAAGCTCAAAATTACAAAACCAAAGTTAGGAGTTAACAAAGCTCATTGTACTAAAGAAAATCAACCCAAATATGTAAAATAGCAAGTGTAGACACCAAAATTGGGTCATACTCCCCTTTAAACCCCGTTAATTAAATTAACCATATCCTACCTATTCATATCCCATAGTGCACATGTTAATTAAATTAATTATCTTAATTAAATTAATTAATATCCTCACTTAACCACCTCACCTAGCCACCTCACTCAATGACCTACTCAAACCTCATTAATGACCTAAGACCAAGTCTAAACCTATCCTAACTAACTAGGACTTAGTCTAAACCTAGACTTAACTCCTATTAACAAACCTAAAAGGAATCCTACTTATCTTGCTATGATCTATCACTCAAGACTTAGAAGAAGGTTGGAGATCATGCCAAAAATAGAAACAATTTGGCTATTTTTGGCCAACCTAGATATTCCCGCCTTGACCAATGCCGGTTATATCTCAACCGATGTCGATCACCTAACCATTTCCGGTTAGGTTAAATATGTTTCCAAAAGCCTTTTCCCAAGTTGGTCAATTGATTCAAGATCTCATTTCTTCTAGAGACTTGGAGCACTCAAATTTCTTTAGCACTTAGGAAAAAGAAGACACATGGGAGCACTACCAACATCGATCACCATTCATCATCCTCTTCACGATCACAGATTCACAACAGAGAGGCATGGAGGTCTGAAATTCCACAACACAAATATAACAATTCTTCTCTCTAGATCTCTTATTTTACCATCTTCATCACCTACGTCCTCTAATCTATTTTCCAGTAAGTATTTAACATATCTACATTGAATCTCTAGTTTCTTTGTGTATATTTATTTATTCATCTCAATATTTTATTTATTCATCTCCGTAATGTAGAAAGGAAAAAAATTTTCCTAGTGTATCCCCTTGGGGTGCATCGGTGATCTTTGTGAAGAAGACAGATAGATCGTTGTGTTTGTTTATTGATTATATACATATGAACAAAGTAACAATCAAGAATCATTACCCCGTTCCACGTATCGATGATTTATTTGGTCAGATGCAAGGGGAGACAATGTTTTCCAAGATAGAACTTAAGTCGGGTTATCATTAGTTGAGGATTGTAGTATTAATAGGACAACCTTTTATATGAGATATGTCCAGTACGAGTTCACAATTGTGTGATTCGCTTTGATGAATTCCACAACAATGTTCATGAGTTTGATGAGCAGGGTATTCAAGAAATTTTTAGATCGCTTCGTGCTAATATTCCTTGATGACGTATTGATATACTCTTGCATGCATGAGGAGCACGAGCAACACATGTGTCTTCATGAGCATAATCTTTATGGGAACTTATAGAGATGTGCATTCTTTCATTCGATGTTCAGTATCTTGGCCACATTATTTTTGGGAAAGATATCACACTAATCCTTCAAAGGTTAGACCTATTATAGAGTGGCCAAGACTTACCACAGATATGACCATGGTGCATAGATTCATGGGATTGGAAGGTTATTGTTATCCATTTTTTCCCTTCAAGAAAAATGGACAAACATGACCTTGCACACTGAGAAGATGGAGGGACCATTGGGCCATGGGAGATCACATTTCGATTCCAAAAATTAGGTTGCAGATGGACTCAAAAAATTACAAATGTAAGATCGAAAAATGAATGGCTAAGGGAATGTTAAAGGATATCGAGCTCGATAGAAAATAATGAAGGCCCAACCCCAAAGTTTTTGGACTTCAGGCATTCGGAAAGGGAAAAAATTCTGAAAGGGAAATAAGACCAAAAGGAAAAAAATTCCTAAAGGAAAAAAGTCCTAAAAGGAAAATTTCTGAAATTCTAAAAGACTGAAATTTTGGACTTTCAAGTTTTGGAGTTTCGAGATCTTAATGCGGGATCAAGATATGAATAGTGACAAAAATTCTAAAAGGAAAAGTTTCAAATTTTAAAATCTCAAATTTTGGACTTTTAGGTTTCGGAGTTTCAACGGATCAAGTGATGAATAGTGACAAAAATTCTGAAAAGTAAAAGTTATAAAATTCAATTTTTTTGGAATTTTGGAAGTTGCATGCATTTTGGAACTTTGGAGAAATAGGGCCAACTAGTCACCATTAATGCAATATGGCACGTCGATCTTCATAAGGCCATAACTTTTGACTAAGAGCTCGGATTTGCAAAAAGAAAAGAATTTTTGGAAAGCTTATAGTCTCCTCTATCTTAATTTAAGTGAGAGCAAGTTTTTCAAAATGTAGAAATACAGTCTGTCATTTTAGAGGGTTTCCCAGGTTTTCTCACTTACCACAATGATGAAGGTATGGGATTCCTTTCTTCTCCAACAAGGCAATGTATATGGAGGCATGAGTTTTTTAGTGGCTCCCATCATTGTTGTAGGAGAATTCAATGCATTTTAGGGTGGTTGAAGCAAGATTTCGGATTCTTATATCCACCTTTCTCTCATTCTTCATATATATATTAAGGAGGGTAATTTTTCTAATGTTGGATAATTTTTCTTTGTAGTCTCCCTTCTTCTTTGTTCTGTAAGTGAATTTGTGGAGTTCGAACCTCCCATTCAAGTTGTAATGCAATATTTTGAATCTTGGCCATTATAATGTACTGTATCCAATTTGTGGAGCAATAATACATGTATGTGGATGATTTTCAACCCTCTTGTGTTCATTGCATTCCCCTAATCTCTCATTATACATTTCAATCTTGGTTATCTGTGCATGGTGGTTGTATTACAAGATTTTAATGGTTTGTGTTTAATGGTTAGTTGATTCTTATTAGTAGATTGATCTATGATGTAATTTCACCATCATTAATCTATTTTTGGTTTCTATCTCCATGCAAAAAGTAGGTATCCAATATTCCTTTTGGTGCATCACCTTTTTAGTTTAGGTTTAGTTTCTGCAATCTTCTTAACTTTGTCTCATTGGCAAGATAAAGTAGATTTTAGAGTATATCCTCTACAATTTTTTGTGTGCATCGAGAATAGAGGAATAGGAACCGGACTTCAACCGAGATATTTCCTGATTGCAAAGTCCTACACTTTGGGAAAAGCTCCATGTTATGCAATCACACTTTGTGATTTCAACCCATCGAGTTGAGAATATTTAGGGTGTTGTGATTACGCATTAACAGCTATTACATGAGATTTGTTTAGGATTTCTCACGTATTGTGCATCCCATCACTTCCGTATAATAGAAAGGGAATATGTTTTTTTATCGAGATAAATTTGAGAAGGTCTTCAAGACATCAAGGAATTCCTTATGAAAACACCTATTCTAGCAGTGCCAGATCCACAAAGAGATTTCTTCATATGCACAGATGTTTCATTGGTAGGGATAATAGGTGTTTTGATGCATGATTGATGTGCAGTAGCTTTTGAGTCTCATAGACTAAAGGATTATGAGCTAAACTATCCGACTCATGAGCTTAATCTTTCAATATTTGTGTATGCCTTGGTTCGATGGGGGCATTTTATTTTAGGAAGGAGGCCCATTCTCAAGAGATATCACTTAAGAATTCGGCACCTCTTAACACATCTAAATCTCAATGCCCATCAATGACATTGGATGGATCTTTTATGTGAGTATGATATGGAGATAGAACATGTGAAGGGGAAGGAGAATGTGGTTGTAGACGCTTTGAGTCTTCGAGGTATATGGTTATGGCTACAATAGTTGGCATAGAGTTGAGGACTAGAGTCTTATAGTAGCTTCCACATGACAACTTCTACCTTTCAGCTAGAGCAGAGATTGAGTCTCAGAGACCCCTTGAGGGGAAGTTTGAGGGATTGACACTAGAGACAAGATGGAATTATTAGACACAGAGGTTGGATTTATGTACCTAGGGATGGAGGTTTGAGGTAGGATATATTGATAGAGGCTCATCGTGCACCTTATTTAGCCCATCCAAGGGTGAAGAAGATGCATGCCACATTGAGACAATTATACCATTAGAGAGGACTACGAAGAGATGTGGCATGTTTTGTGTCTTAATGTTTGGGGTGCCAAAGGGTAAAGGCTGAGCATCAACATCCAACAAACCTTATCTACCCACATGTCATACCAAAGTGGAAATGGGAGACCATTCTCATGGATTTTATAGTGGAGCTAGCTACGTTGAGATACCACCATGACACGATCATGGTCACGGTGGATAGATTGATGAAAGTGACTAATTTTTCTTTAGTGAAGACCACATATACAGCTAGTGCAGTGTCATGAGTATATTTGGATGCAATAGTGAGGTTTCACGGGATTCTACTTTTGAATATCATATGTGATTGCAATTTGTTGTACACCTCTAATTTTTAGACTACCATGAAGCATGTTCTCGAGACACATATAAATTTGAGTAAAGCCTATCACCCTAAGATCGATGGAAAGAAAAAATAGGTGAATCAAATTTTAGAGGACATGCTTTGGATGTATGTCATGGATCATAAGTCAAGATGGGAGGAGTATTTGTACTTGATTAAATTTTCTTATAATAATAGTTTCAAGAGTTTTTTGGTATGAAAACATTTCAAGCCTTTTATGGAAGGGACTATAGGACTCCACTAAGTTGGGATAGGTTAGACGGCAGATTTTCTCTTGGGCCAGATTTATTGCATGATCAGATTTATTGTAGGATATGGAGTAGTATGTTGTGTTGATTAGATAGAGGTTGTAAGAGGCACACGATAGACATAATAAGTATGTAGATCAAAGGAGAGTTGACCATAGTTATGAGGTTGGCACGAAGTTATTTCTTAATGTTTGGCCTCATAAGAGCCCTATCCAATATGGAAAATTATCTAAGCTTAGTCCTAGATTTGTGGGACCCTTTGTGATCTTAGAGTGGATCAATACCTTATCCTACGGTCTAGCATATCCACCTAGCTTGTTTCGTGTCCACAATGTGTTTCATGTTTGTTCTTAGAAGATGCATTCTAGATCCTTCTCATGTATTGGATTGGACCACATTGTAGGTGTAGGAGCAAGGTAAGGGGATGGTGGAGCCCATGCACATTTTAGAGCACCTTGGGCCTTCGAGGACAAGATATTGATTAGGTGTGCATCCAATGGGATCGATACGATGAGA
Organism: Taxus wallichiana var. yunnanensis; assembly: GCA_018340775.1. Lineage (NCBI taxonomy): Eukaryota > Viridiplantae > Streptophyta > Pinopsida > Cupressales > Taxaceae > Taxus > Taxus wallichiana. Next base: position 766,980,674 of record CM031244.1, read on the forward strand.
CAAAAACTACATGGGAGGAATCCATACCTTTGTGAGAGCAATTCCCACACTTATTTCAATGACTTCCAGGATGAATTCGAGTCTAAGGGGATGGGGATGTAGTACCCCCTCCGCTTCGATATTGATATTACTATCAATTTTCTTACTTTGGTTTAGAGGCATAGAATTTGTCATCATATTTGACTAGTAGACATTCATGGATGGATATTACTATATTTTATTAGTATTTTGTTAAATATTATAAATATTTTGATTAAGGATATGTGGTGACTCATAGTGTGGATTATACGCATGGATTGACATTTCAATATTAATGATGATAGAGAGTTACTAGCTTCTTTAAGTATTGACATATTGGATTTTTATACATAGATTTTGTTAGACAATTTAACTAGTCTTGTGATCTTATTGTTGATTAATGAAATGATAGAATTGGAATATTTTTAAATTGTGAACAATTGGTGAGAATTCTTGATTTTAGTGATGATATAGCTATGTTATTTGATGATTTGAAATTATGTGTATGTTTTTTTTATTGTTTCAATGTTATTGATATGACCATAATGGAAGAGGTATTGTTTCAATTTTGCAAGAAATTGTAACACAACAAACAAAATAGGATAGGAGATCAACAATGAAAGAATTTTGGATATTTGCAATAGTTCACGTTGGAACCTTGTGTTTTTTTGGATATTTTTATGTTGTTGATAAATTTCTAGGACTTCCTGTTGACAATTTTTACACTTGTGCAAAAATGTGCAACTCAAAACTTTTTTATGATGAAAGGCATTGATGAAATGGACCTAACTAGGGGATGCATTACAATTTTATTATGTTTTCAATTACAACAATTGATTAACTACATGTAATTTGGAAATATGTGTGTTGTTACAAAATATAACACCTCACATAGACTACCATTCCATGTTCATCTTCATCAAGGAAACACAGAATCCCCGAAGGAATAATGTATTACCTTGATGAAGGCGGGAATCATAGTTTAGGTGAAATGTTAAATTCGAAACAATGAAAAAAGTTGCATTTTGCATGAAAGAGAGTCCTTTATTAAGTTATAGGTACCTCAAAACTCATTATTTCGTATGTTTAAATACATTTCAATAAACAATAAATATCCATCATAAAATACTAATGCAGAAAGAAGTATACAAATCGGTTACATAATTTAATGTTATTTATTCATGAAGAAATTCAATGTTTCCCACACAAGTCGTGGGATGTAACTCATAAATACTGAAGAAAGAAGTACATGTGCATAAAGTTAAAAGTAAAAGAGTATAGAAGAAACCCATCATTGTCTTGGGTTTTCTTCTAATATTCTTGTCTCCAGTTCTAGCTCCATCTTTCATTTGTGTTACAACCAGCTACATGTACAGAAAAAATAAAAGAAAAACAACATCATTCGAGAGCTCGTGGTTTGATCTGTACTCATGTACTTTTTAAACTACATGCAAATGGATTTCTTAAAATCATAATTAAAGGTACATCAAAGATAGATATAGAAGAAGATAAAGCAAGATTCTATAGTAGCACATATGATTATCAAAATCATTACAAAAGAAGAAAGAGATAAGAAAAAGACTATGGAACATAAGAGAGGCCAAAAACCTAAAAAAATTCTAACTATTTTCTTAAATGTGCAGGTACAAAAGTGAAGTAAAAAGATCAATACATGTTTTAAAATTTTGTAATATCAAATTATAGATTGCACTCAATGATCAAAGCAATAAAACAGATTACATTAAAAGAAGAATATTCATAAGGTACTCCATAGCATGAATCGGGAGAAGAAATAATGAATCATCAAAGACAAAGGTTCATCTTGTAAAAACAAAATTCTATCTTGTAAAGTACATATATAATCAAGACACATGTTTACGCAGAAAATCAAGAGTGAAGATTCATCTGAAAGACAATTGTTCATAAATTCATAGTGAACTAGAAGAGTATGGTAGGCTATATGGATGCATAGCTTAGATGAAATGGAACAAGAAAGGAAATGATTGCAGATTTGAATATTAATTAGTTCATAAATACAAAGTAGGATTCAACAATAATCTATGAAAGAACAAGTCCTAAAATCTTATGAGTTTCATTTGATACTAGATAAACAACAACAATGTACTTAGATAGTAGTAACTTCTAACAAGTGTATGAATCAAGAGTAATTGATTTCATAAAATCAAGAAGAATTCATCTGATCATGCATGCCTAAAATAATATAGAACTGAGATTAGCAATGTAGAAGAGACTTCAAATGTAATAGAAAAGGTGAAATTTGATCATACTCCTTTTAAATTTGAGACCAAAGTTGAGATTAATTTGAAGGAAAAGTAGATGCGAGTTGCTTGATAAATGGATAAAACATTTAGAAGTCTACTTTATCGTCCATAATGTCACCGAGGCACAAAGGATCACCTTTGCATGTTTCAAAATGGAGGGACATGCTCTAGCTTGGTGGGAAACCCATCTAACCACTTGTGAAAAGAAGAAGTGTCCTATTATGAAATTTTGGCAAGAATTTACAGAATTACTTAGAGGTAACTTCTATCCTATTGGCCACAAGACTGGATAAATGATTAAATTGTAGTATTTTAGATAAGGTAGTGGTCAAATTGTGCAGGACTATACTACAAAGTTTCCGAGGAAGGCCATGTTGCTAAACATGGACTCTAAGGATGAGGATATTCTTACTAAGTAATTGGGAGGACTTCACACTCATCTTTGAAGAAAATTCAACTCCACAAAGCCCAAATATCTCAATGAGGCATGTGTGTAGGCATACTACATAGATGATGAAAATAATCAAGGAGAAGAAGAGCCAAGGGTAAAGCAACTTAAAATCAATAGAAAAAGAGTGTGGGAAAACAAATAACAAGGGTAAGTGGAAAGGGAAAGGTAAACAAGATGCAACTACTTTAAATACTTGTAAATATCCTAAGAATTTATGTAATAACTATGACATCAATGGTCATATTGATGCTACATATTGGAATTTGCATCTGTAGTTACATTCGAAGAACCGAACCAAGGACTCAAAGAAGTCCATGACATCTGTAAAAATAGAAGGGGAGGTGGAAATCAAAGATGAACCTAATGAAGATGAAATTATTGGATGCACAGGAACCAAAATGGATAGCAAGGAAGAGGATATGAGTAGACTATTCCAAATCAAAAGCCATATCAAGAGAACTAAGGTAAATTCTTTGGTTGATACCGGTTCTCGGTCCTAACTTGATTTCTAAAGCGGTTTTAAAGAAGCTTGGTATTGATACTTACGAGCATCCACACCCCTATGCTTTGGGTTGGGTGAAGAAGGGTGCTGAAATTCACGTAACAAGAATATGTAAGGTCAAGTTTGGGATAAATTCCTAGTATATTAATTTTTTTGAAGTTGACGTTCTTCCACTTGATGATTTTGATGTTGTATTTGGGAGTCCTTACTTGTATATTAGGGATTCTATATTTATGAGAAGGAAAACCGTATGAGATGGGTCAAGGATGGGATCAGCTACAACATTTGAGCACACCAGCGTAAGACATGGGTTATTATGGTGAGTTTTAACCAAGAAAAATGACTTATTCAGGAAAATCATAATCAGTTTTGTTTACTTTTGTTAAAGGATAAACAAGATGGGGTAGAAGTGAAAGAGATTCCTAACAAAGGAAACCATGATTTTTATAGTATTATTCTGTATTTTTAGGAAGTATTTGAGGCTCCCAGTGGGTTATCACCAAAATGTGAAGTAGAGCATGAGATTCAACTATTTCCAAAGGCCCCTCTACTGAACATCAGGTTGTATGGGAAATCCTTTCTTGAGAGTACAAAAGTAAAGAAACAACTCTAGGAACTAGTATACCAAGGGTTGATACATCCAAACACCCTACCATGCGGTTCTCCTATTGTGATGGTGCTAAAGAAGGATGGTTCTTGGATAATGTGTATTGACTACTACGCTTTGAACAAGTTCACCATAAAGAACATATATCCACTTCCCCTATATAGATGATCTCTTGGCTTAGTTTCAACATGCCAAATTATTAACTAAGTTGGATCTCAAGTCAGTTATCACCAAGTCATAATGAATCAAGAGGATATATGGAAGACTTCTTTCAAGACAAAACAAGGTTTCTATGAATGGTTAGTACCTCCTTTTGGGTTATGTAATGCACCCACTACATTTATGAGATTGATGAATGATGTATTGCGGGATTTCATGGACTCATGTGTCATTGTATATCTAGATGATATCTTGGTTTTTAGTGCCACATGGGAAGAACATCTAACTCATTTACAACAAGTCTTGCAAGTTCTCAGGGAGAAACAAATGATTTGTAATATGAAGAAATGTGAATTTTCCAAATAGTCACTTTTCTATCTTGGGTACGTGGTTGGAGGAGGAGAGCTTAAAGTGGATCCAAAGAAGGTGGAAGCCATCACTAATTGGCCAACATCAACATGAGCCACATATAATAGATGATTGTAGCACCTCTACACATTTGGAAGTTCATTCCGGTATTCTCCATGATTGTAGCACCTCTACACATAGTGGCCACAAAGAGTAAGGGTTTTGACTGGGGTAAGGAAGAATAAAAATCCAATGAGTTATTGAAATACAAGATTAGTCATTCTCTAGTATTTTCTCTTCCTAATTTGCAACAACCTTTTCAAGTAGCGACAGATGCTGATGATTATGTTATGGACACAATGTTGCTTCAATCGTAAAACAAGCCGTATGCTATCATTACGAAACTTTCACTTCAAATATTTAAAGGATATTCAATATATGAAAAGGAAATGTATGCACTAGTTCGGCAATTAAAAAATGTAAGCATTATTTGTTGGGTAAAGAA